>SJXQ01012641.1:728168-835733 GCA_006408695.1 Aepyceros melampus
CCCCCCCCCCCCCCCCGCTTGGCCACTCTGCTTGAGCACTGAATTCCTGCGTGTGGCTCAAACAGGCGTAGCCCAGTCCTACCCCAGGGCCTTTACCCTTGCTGTTCCCATGGCCTGGAACATTCTTGTTCTCAGATGGCCACATGATATGCGGCTCATGCCTTCTATGCTGACTACCTGTACAGAGTACATCTATACATAGTCAACATCACCCTCCAAAGCGTACTTCCTTTTTGATGACAAGTGTCATCACCTGGTGTAAACTGAGGCTTTGTTTATTTTTTTATCACCAGTATCTTGACCAGTACCTGGCACATCCTAGGTGCTCAATAAATGTTGAATGAACAAGAGAATGACATGACTCCCTTGTTTAAAGCCCTCATTGTGTCCTTATGGTTATTAAAGTGAAGTGAAGTGAAAGTCACTCAGTCCTGTCTGACTCTGTGACCCTATGGGTTATACAGTCCATGGAATTCTCTAGGCCAGAATACTAGAGTGGGTAACCGTTCCCTTCTCCAGGGGATCTTCCTAACCCAGGGATTGAACCCAGGTCTCCTGCATTGCAGGTGGATTCTTTACCAGTTGAGCAACAAAGAAAGACCAAGAATGCTGGAGTGGGTAGCTTATCCCTTCTCCAGCAGATCTTCCAACCCAGGAATTGAACCGGGGTCTCCCATGTTGCAGGAGGATTTTTTTTACCAACTGAGCTATCAGGATTACTAAAGGATAATCCAGATTTATTGATGTGGCGATGTGATCCAGTCCTGTTGATCTCTAGGCCCTGGTTTAGGCTGGTCTCTCCCTGCGCCTTGCTCACCTCTCCTGCAAAGCCCTCCTGATTCCCCCAGGGGGCCTTTGATTCCCACAGGTTATTGTTGTGGAATTGACAAGGGAGGCATTCAGTAACTGTTTATAAGAATTGGTTGCATGCATGCCTCTGTGCTCAGTCGCTCAGCTGTGCTCTACTCTTTGCGGCCCCATGGACTATCACCTGCCCGGCTCCTCTGTACGTGGGGTTTTTTTATTTTAACAGGCAAGAATACTGGAGTGTTTTGCCATTTCCTCTTCCGGAGATTTCCCCACTCAGGGACAGAACCTGCATCTCTTGCATCTCCTGCACTGGCTGGCAGATTCTTTACCACCATGCCACTTGGGAATATGAATTTTTGTTGCTGGCATCTGGTCCCATCACTTCATGGGAAAGAGATGGGGAAACAGTGGAAACAGTGTCAGACTTTATTTTGGGGGGCTCCAAAATCACTGCAGATGGTGACTGCAGCCATGAAATTAAAAGACGCTTACTCCTTGGAAGAAAAGTTATGACCAACCTAGACAGCATGTTCAAAAGCAGAGACATTACTTTGCCAACTAAGGTCCGTCTAGTCAAGGCTATGGTTTTTCCTGTGGGCATGTATGGATGTGAGAGTTGGACTGTGAAGAAGGCTGAGCGCTGAAGAATTGATGCTTTTGAACTGTGGTGTTGGAGAAGACTCTTGAGAGTCCCTTGGACCGCAAGGAGATCCAACCAGTCCATTCTGAAGAAGATCAGCCCTGGGATTTCTTTGGAAGGAATGATGCTAAAACTGAAACTCCAATACTTTGGGCACCTCATGAGAAGAGTTGACTCATTGGAAGAGACTCTGATGCTGGGAGGGATTGGGGGCAGGAGGAGAAGGGGACGACCGAGGATGAGGTGGCTGGATGGCATCACGGACTCAATGGAAGTGAGTCTGAGTGAACTCCGGGAGTTGGTGATGGACAGGGAGGCCTGGCGTGCTGCAATTCGTGGGGTCGCAAAGAGTTGGACACGACTGAACAACTGAACTGAACTGAACTGAACTGATGTTCAGTCACTAAATCATGTCTGACTCTGCAACCCCATGGACTGCAGCACATCAGGCCTCCCTGTCCTTCACTGTCTCCTGGAGTTTGCTCAAATTCATGTCCACTGAGTCAGAGATATAGATTAAATCTACAACTAACATAGATGAGGGTAAATATAGAATTTTAATTAGAATAAAATTAATCTATCTTTGAGCATATGACATGATTTTTTTTAACTTTTTCTTGCTGTTTTTATTATTATTATTTGCTACACCTCGAGGCATATAAGATTTTAGTTCCCCAACCAGGGATTGAGCCCATGTCCCTGCATTGAAAGCATGCCATCATAACTGCTGGACAACCAGGCAAGTCCTGACCTATGATTTGTACATAAATAGAAATGAGTGGACCTCATGACATCTGAAACATCAGATGGATGTCTGATTCTGAACTTTCACAAACCAACATCAGCCTAAAAAACAGCATGATATAGCAGTATTTGAAGGACAGAAACACATTCCTATTGGATCATCCTAAATTAGGAGTTAGTCATCGCCAAGAAAGAACTGAACAGGCTTGAAACTTTTGGCAAAGTCACTTCCCATCAATTTCTCCTCATTGAGCTCTCACAACTGGAGACAATCACTATAAATACTACATTCAAAAGTTCTGCTCACATTATACAAAGGTAAAGGAGCAAAGAGTGAACTTAGATCAGCTTCAAAACAAGGACTAAAAGGAGGTCTTTGACTTGGTGCTCCATGGGCCCAAGTCACCCAAAACATGTCCTGTTAACTGTTTGCTTCTACGTGACACAAAAGCAACATCCTTCTGGTTAATAAAGGGGGTTTGCAACTAATAGAAGCAGTCCCACTGGTGATGATCAAACCAGTCAATACTAAAAAGGAAATCCACCCTGAATATTCATTGGAAGGACTGATGCTGAAGTGGAAGCTCCAATACTTTGGCCACTTGATGTGAAGAGCTGACTCATTGGAAAAGACCCTGATGCTAGGAAAGATCGGGGACAGAAGGAGAAGGGAGTGACAAAGGATGAGATGGTTGGATGGTTTCACTGACTCAATGGACATGAGTTTGAGCAAGCTCTGGGAGATAATGGAGGACAGGAAAGCCTGGTGTGCTGCAGTCCATGAGGTCAAAAAGAGTCAGACATGACTTAGCAACTGAACAACAACAACATGGGTTATGAAAGGTGGTCGTTGTTCATACGTCTTCATGAATGTGAAGTTGTGATGCCTAGCACAGGGACTGTCAGGACTGAATGACGTCTTGGGCCATTTCTGGGACAAGGTGACATTGTCATTGACAGTCTGTTGAAGGAAAGAGGCTAATTTTCTTTTAAGCTTAAGCTTGAGTAGTAACTTAATTAGGCCAGGCTGTAAAAATCATCACTAATAACTGTCAGAAGTACCCCTGAGTCACCAGAGAATGACAAACTTGGCAGACAGCCTCCTCCACAGAGAAGAGGAACAGTCTGGTGTTTCCCCCTCTCTAAAAGCCCTCAGGGGGTGCCAACAAGCCCCTAGTCTCAGCTTGAATGCTTCTCATCTCTTGGAAGGAATTTACTTCATGAGTTCCTGCATATACACACACACACATGTAAGCACACACACATCATACATATATACTGTGTAATACAAATACACTACTGCTGCTAAGTCGCTTCAGTCGTATCCGACTCTGTGAGACCCCATAGACGGCAGCCTACCAAGCTCCCCCGTCCCTGGGACTCTCCAGGCAAGAACACTGGAGTGGGTTGCCATTTCCTTCTCTAATGCATGAAAGTGAAAAGTGAAAGGGAAGTCGCTCAGTCGTGTCCGACTCTTTGCGACCCCGTGGACTGCAGCCCACCAGGCTCCTCCGTCCATGGGATTTTCCAGGCAAGAGGACTGGAGTGGGGTGCCATTGCCTTCTCCAACATATATACTATGTAATACATATATACTGCATATACTTTTTACATGTATATTTTACATCCATATGCAAAATATCATTTTAAGAAAAGAAAAAAATTTTGTACCCTCACACAACTACTTTCAACTTTATATTATATATTTTTATATACATAACAGTTCTTATCCAGAGTCACCTTTTTTACATAGTGTCAATCATCTTACAGTCTAATTCTTTAAACTGGGAAAGGAGAACATCAAGGCTGAATTTTGTCACCCTGCTTATTTAACTTATAGGCAGAATATATCATGCAAAATGCCAAGCTGGATGAAGCAGTAGCTGGAATCAAGATTTCTGGGAGAAATATCAATAACTTCAGATATACAGATGACACCACCTTATGGCAGAAAGTGAAGGAGAACTAAAGAGCCTCTTGATGAAAGTCAAAGAGGAGAGTGAAAAAGCTGGCTTAAAATGCAGCATTCAAAAACTGAAGATCATGGCATCTGGTCCCATCACTTCATGGCAAGTAGATGGGGAAAATAGTGACATTTATTTTCCTGGGCTCCAAAATCACTGCAGATGGGGACTGCAGCCATGAAATTAAAAGATGCTTGCTCCTTGGAAGAAAAGTTATGACAAACCTAGACTCAGAGGCTTAGTCGTGTCTGACTGTTTGTGACCCCATGAACTATACAGTCTATGGAATTCTCTAGGCCATAATAATGGAGTGGGTAACATTTCCCTTCTCCAGGGGATCTTCCCAACCCAAGGATCAAACCCAGGTCTCCCATATTTCAGGTGGATTCTTTGCCAGCTGAGCCACAAAGGAAGCCCACAAACCTAGACAGCATATTAAAAAACAGAGACATTACTTGATCGACAAAGGTCTGCCTAGTCAAAGCTTTGGTTTTTCCAGTAGTCATGTATGGGCTTCCCTGGTGGCTCAGAGGTTAAAGCGTCTGCCTCCAATGCGGGAGACCTGGGTTCAATCCCTGGGTCAGGAAGATCCCCTGGAGAAGCAAATGGCAATCCACTCCAGTATTCTTGCCTGGAGAATCCCATGGACGGAATAGCCTAGTAGGTTACAGTCCACGGGGTCGCAAAGAGTCGGACACGACTGAGTGACTTCACCTTTGTATGGATGTGAGAGTTGGACCATAAAGAAAGCTGAACACCAAAGAATTGATGCTTTTGAACTGTGGTGTTGGAGAAGATTCTTGAGAGTCCCTTGGACTGCAAGGAGATCAAACCAGTCAATCCTAAAGAAAATCAGTCCCGAATGTTCATTAGAAGGACTGATGCTGAAGCTGTAGCTCCAATACTTTGGCTACCTGATGCAAAGAACTGACTCACTGGGAAAGATCCCGATTGCTGGGAAAGATTGAAGGCAGGAGGAGAAGGGGATGACAGAGGATGAATGGTTGGATGGCATTACCTACTCAACAGACATGAGTTTGATCAAGCTCCGGGAGTTGGTGGTGGACAGGGAAGCCTGGCAGGCTGCAGTTCATGGGATAACAAAGAGTCGGACACAACTGAGCAACTGAACAACAATATTATTGTATTGCCCAAGTCCTATAATCTTTTAGTTACTATTTTAATGATTACTAAAATCTCATGTTTATAATCGCTTTCAGCTACTAATTCAGTCACTTGTGTTGGGCATTTGGGCCAGAATTGAGGGCATGCAGGTTGAGTTATGGGGCTTCCCTGGTGATTCAGTGGTCAAGAACCCACCTGCCAACACAGGAGAAGCAGGTTTGATTCCTGGGTCGGGAAGATCATCTGGAAGAGGAAATGGCAACCCTCTCCAGTCTTCTTACCTGGGAGATCCCATGGCTCCCAGAGAAGCCTGAAGGGCCACAGTCCATGGGGTTATAAAAGAGTCGGACACGACTTACTGACTGAACAACAACAGGTTGAGTTATGCTGTGGATATGTTTGCTTTGAAAAAGCAAACAGAAGTCCTAGCATCAGCTAGGATTTTGTTGTAGTTCTTGATTTTTTTTAAGATTTTAACTAGTTGCCAAGGGGAAATCACCTGACCTGCCTCTTGAGAAATCTGTATGCAGGTCAGGAAGCAACAGTTAGAACTGGACATGGAACAACAGACTGGTTCCAAATAGGAAAAGGAGTACGTCAAGGCTGTATAGTGTCACCTGCTTATTTAACTTCTATGCAGAGTACATCATGAGAAATGCTGGACTAGAAGAAACACAAGCTGGAATCAAGATTGGGGGAGAAATATCAATAACCTCAGATATGCAGATGACACCACCCTTATGGCAGAAAGCGAAGAGGAGCTAAAAAGCCTCTTGATGAAAGTGAAAGAGGAGAGTGAAAAAGTTGGCTTAAAGCTCAACATTCAGAAAACGAAGATCATGGCATCTGGTCCCATCACTTCATGGGAAATAGATGGGGAAACAGTGGAAACAGTATCAGACTTTATTTTTTTGGGCTCCAAAATCACTGCAGATGGTGACTGCAGCCATGAAATTAAAAGACGCTTACTCCTTGGAAGAAAAATTATGACCAACCTAGATAGCATATTCAAAAGCAGAGACATTACTTTGCCAACTAAGGTCCGTCTAGTCAAGGCTATGATTTTTCCAGTAGTCATGTATGGATGTGAGAGTTGGACTGTGAAGAAGGCTGAGCACTGAAGAATTGATGCATTTGAACTGTGGTGTTGGAGAAGACTCTTGAGAGTCCCTTGGACTTCAAGGAGATCCAACCAGTCCATCCTAAAGGAGATCAGCCCTGGGATTTCTTTGGAAGGAATGATGCTAAAAATGATGCTAAAACTGGAACTCCAATACTTTGGGCACCTCATGAGAAGAGTTGACTCATTGGAAGAGACTGATGCTGGGAGGGATTGGGGGCAGGAGGAGAAGGGGACGACAGAGGATGAGATGGCTGGATGGCATCACTGACTCAATGGAGGTGAGTCTGAGTGAACTCTGGGAGTTGGTGATGGACAGGGAGGCCTGGCGTGCTGCGATTCATGGGGTCGCAAAGAGTCAGACATGACTGAGCAGCTGAACTGAACTGAACTGAAGGGGAAATCATGGATTACCCTTTAAATCAGATTTATAACATTCAAGCTTGGCCCCTAGCAGCTGTAGTCCACCCTCCTTTAGAAAGAACACATGTTCTCCACTTTGTTACAGATGCCACCACTCCCTGTAGTCATTCTCCAAGCCAGCATCACTCATCTACATTATCACGTCTTAATTCCTAGATGCACTTGAGTTTGCAACCTTTGGTTTAATCTCTTTCCCACTCTAGGTAATCGTTTGCTTCTGTTGTATTATTTCCTTAGGGTGTATCTCTGAAACAAGCTTCATGGGTACAAATGCATTTTTACTCTTGCTATAATATACTCCATTTGGGATGTCTGTTGAGGTCACAGTCCTCTCTTTTGGGAATAACTGTCCTAGATCCTCCCTGTAAGAGAGCTCAGCAAAAGCCCAGCTTTCCCACCGTCCCCTACCCAGGGAGATTCTGCTTCCTGCTACTGCAAAGTTCTTTCTCATTCTGGAACTACCCTGTGACTTCCAAATATACTTTATTTTCTTAAGCTGGATCTAAGTGGTGTCTGGTGGCCCCATTCTGCATGTCAGTTTTGTTTTTAAAATACTTTATTCATTTATTTAGTTATGCTGGGCCTTGGTAGCAGCATGTAGAATCTTTAGTTTCAGCATGCAAACTCATAGTTGTGACATGTGGAATTTAGTTACCTGACCAGGAATCAAACCTGGGCCCCCTGCATTGGCAGCAAGGAGTCTTAGCTACTGGACCACCAGGGAAGACCCTGCTGCTGCTGCTAAGTCACTTCAGTCATATCCGACTCTGTGCGACCCCATAGACGGCAGCCCACCAGGCTCCCCTGTCCCTGGGATTCTCCAGGCAAGAACACTGGAGTGGGTTGCCATTTCCTTCTCCAATGCAGGAAAGTGAAAAGTGAAAGTGAATTCGTTCAGTAGTGTCCGACTCTTAGCGATCCCATGGGCTGCAGCGTACCAGGCTCCTCTGTCCATGGGATTTTCCAGGCAAGAATATTGGTACCATTGCCTTCTCCAGGAAGACCCTGAAATGTGCCCATTTTAAGTGTACAGTTTGATGAGTTTAGACCAATGTATGTATCCATGTAACCATTGCCTTGATCAAGATACAGAACAGTGTCATAGCCCCCAGAAGTTCCCTTGTCTCCCTAAGTCAATCCCCCATCTCCCACTGAACTCTTTTTTGTTTTGTTTTAAAAACTAATCTCTTGGTCAAATTCCTGTTTTTAAAATTTATTTTTAATTGGAAGATAATTGCTTTACAATGTTGTGTTGGTTTCTGCTGTACAAAAGCAGAATCAACTATACCTATTTTTTGATGCCACGGATTTGTTTTTACCTGTCCTAGAACTTCATTTAAATGGAATCATGCAACAGGTACTCTTCTGGGTCTGGCCTATTTCCTCGGCATGAAGTTTTTGCGATTCATCCGCCTTGTCTTTATCAGTAGTTCCTTTGCATTGCTGAGTGGCAGTCCATCGTGTGATGCTGTTGTTGTCTCAATCGTGGCTGACTCTGCAATCCCATAGACTGTAGCCCACCAGGCTCCTCTGTTCATGGAATTTTCTAGGCCAAAATACTGGAGTGGGTTGCCATTTTCTCTTCCAGGGGATCTTCCTCACTGAGGGATTGAACCCGAGTCTCCTGCATTGCAGGTGGATTCTTAACCGTCTGAGCCACCAGGGAAGCTTATGGTGTGATGTGGCACAGTTTATTTAACCAGGCTCCAGACGGACATCTGGGTTATTTACAGGTATTAACAGCAGTGAACACTCGTATACAAGTGTCTGTTGAATGTACGTTTTCTTGTCACTTAGGTATACACCTCAGACAGGGATTTCTGTGTTGCATAGTTTGTGCTCAGCCGCTCAGTTATGTTGATTCTGTGTGACCCCATGGACTGCAGCCCACCAGAACTGCAGCCCACCAGACTCCGCTGTCCATGGAATTCTCCAGGCAAGAACACTGGAGTGAGTTGCCATTTCATCCTCCAAGGGATCTTCCCAACCCAGGGATTGAACCAGAGTCTCTTGAGTCTTCCTGCACTGGCCGGTGGATTATTTACCAGGTGGATTATTCTGTCACCCAGAAAGCCCTGTTTCATAGTGTAGTACATGTTTGACTTCATAAGAAAGTCTCAAGTTGTATTCCCAAGAGATTGCACCATTTTACATTCCAGTCCCTTATATGAGAGGCCCATGCTCTGTACCTTTGCAACACTTGGAGTTATCAATCTTTTCGATTGCAGGAGTTGTGGTGGGTATGTAGTTGCATCTCACTGTGATTTTAATTTGCATTTCTCTTTTAACTAATGATGCTGTTTTTTTTCAAGTCCTAATTAGCAGCCTGAATAGAATATCTTCTTGTGTGAAGAATCTGTTCATTTTGATTATTCTTTTATTTGGGTTGCTGGCTTATTGAGTTGGGTTGTTTATATCATCTGGGAGAAGTCTTTGGTCTGGCATAAGTTTTGTGAATATGTTCTTGCAGCTGTGGCTGGCATTTTCATTTTCTTAACAGTATCTTTCAAAGAGCAGATGTTTCTAATTATGATGATGTCCAATTCATCCATTTTTTTTTCTAATATGGCTAGTGTCATGTCTAGGAAATATTTGCCTGCTTTCAGTTTGTGAAGGTGTTCATGTGTTCTTTTCTCTAATAATTCCTTAGTTTTAACCTTATGTACAGGTCAATACAGGGTTTGGGGATTTTTAAAAAATTTTTATTTATTTGGCTGTGCTGGTTCTTCATTGTGAAACATTGGATCTGTGATCTTTGTTGCGACATGTGGGGTCTAGTTCCCTGACCAGGGATCAGACATGGGCCTCCTGCATTGGGAGCTCCAAGTCTTAGCTACTAGACCCCAGGGAAGTCCCCAATACCGTTTTGAGCAAAGAGTTGGTATGACATAATGTATGTGTTAATAGCATCATTGAGCTGTTTTGAGATGAGACTGGTGGGCTGAATTTAGCCTTGAGGACATTAGCAAGGAGGATACTGCAATGATTCAAGCTGAAAGCCGCCAGGGAAAGTGGGGCTACAATGAAATACTGGGAATATGAGCGAGGCTTCAGGCTTGTTCTTCATCTTCCTTAATGAATAATATCCAACTTTAAGGAAAGTTATTTCCCTTCTCTGAAGGCCCCTGTGCTTATAGTTTTCCATGAGGCCAAGTGTATGTATAGAACTTGCCTTGAGATTGAATTTTTGCTGTGAATTTATCTTCATTTTTCAAAAGTAAATAACTTGTTTTGACTTTAATTTCATGCATTGTCATTCAGGCATTGTTGTTCAGTCACTAAGTTGTGTCAGACTCGTTGCAGCCCTGTGGACTGCAGTACACCAGGCTTCCTGGTCCTTCATTATCTCCCTGAGTTTGCTCAAACTCATGTCCATTGAGTCAGTGATGCCATCCAACTGTCTCACCCTCTGTCGCCCCCTTCTCCTTCTCCCTCAATCTTTCCCAGCATCAGGGCCTTTTCCAATGAGGTGGCTATTTGCATCAGGTGGCCAAAGTATTGGAGCTTCAGCATCAGTCCTCCCAGTGAATATTTAGGGTTGATTTCCTTTAGGAAATCTTCAGGCATGGCAGCCCCAAAGAAAATATGACAGTTCATCTATTCATTCACAAAAGATTAAAAAGAGAAAATAAACACATTTCACGCAGTGCTCCACAATACTTCTGCTGGGCAGGACTCATAAATCCATGTCCCTGTCTTGGACACTTCAACTCATGTCTGATCCTTTCTTTAACTCGAGATTTATTGCTCTCAATTACTCCTTTTTGCCAGATTTATAAACGTAACTGTTCTTTATTTAATACCTATTTTGTACACTAGGCAACAAGACAGTAAATTTATTGTCTATGAGTTGCTACTTTGAAAAATTACATCAATGCAAAGTGATTGCTTTTCAGCCTTCCTAGCCAATAAATTCATTTCTTTTTTTTTTTTGTAGGGGATGATATGAGGTCATAGGATAATATATATAATCGCTGATCACAGAATTAGAAGAAGCAAGTTGCAGGCAACTGCTCTAACACTGGACTCTACCCCTGAGAAGGAGCAAGTTGAAAGAAGCTAAGAAGGAAGACTTCTATCTCCTGCCAATCATGTATAAGCTGGTCTCCTGCTGTTTGCTTTTCATAGGGTCCTTAAATCCACTCCTGTCTCTTCCTGTCCTTGACTCCAGGCAAGAGTCCCTGCAGCTCTTAGGTAAGATGATTTTTTCTCCCTTATGTTAGTCTTGAACAAGTCTTCAAGGGTCTTAAATGCAAAGTTAAAGATGAAAATGACAATTCTCTCTTAAAGGAGTCTTGTTAATAGTCTCAGCTATGAAAAGAATTCTGAGGATTCTTAAGGCATGTCTCAGAGTCAAGAATGGATACAGTTTTTTCCTTTCTAAAATATAAAAGTAGAAGGGGAACATTGCTTATTTAACATCACTTCTGTAATTCTGAGTTATTTTGGCAGTCTTTTTTTTCTGTTTTGAAAATGGCACTAAATTTAAAACATCATTGCTTTTAGTCTTTATTTTAAGTGAACTGGTTGAATGCAGGACTGGTTGTTCCAATTATAGATTAAAGTATTTTGATTTTATCTTATATTATTTTAAGTTAAAATGCAATCATCTGACACGTGTTACATGAAATGAAAATGTTTTTTAAAATATAAAAATGTAACCAGTTGGGACTAGGGTAGACACGGATTTCCAAGTTCATTTATCTTTTCCTTTTGGTTTATGCTTCATTCAGTTTAATTCTAAGTTGAATTTTTTAAAGTGTATCAATCAAGGAGATACTTATTGTGCTTTTAGCTCTTCATTTAAGAAATGAAAAGGTTGGGGAAAAAAAGAAAAGAAAAAGTTGATGTTTGGGGATTGTGTTCATAAACATTTTAACTTGTCTTTAATTGTGGATACTTTCAGACATTTTTTAAATAAAGGAAATAAAACTCTGGTAAACCAGTAATTTTATAATTTCTAGTCCATAAGTTTCTCCCAAGCAGCTTTCTGATAATAGTCAAGCACTAATTCGTGCACTATTAATCACTTTCCAGAGTCACTGAACTCAGAAGTGGCAGTCATCTTAATGGTTAAAATGAGCATTAACTTTATCTAATCTCTGCTATTAAAAAAAACACAACTTTGAAAAGCATAAGGTGAAATGAAGAATGAATATTCAGATATTACTGACATCCTCAAAAAATTACATGTCATTATTATGATTTTTTAAAAACTTGAGTGAGGGTAGCATCCCCTTTCCAGTTCTTAATAGGTGGCAGCTTACCTTAGCATTTTTGCCTGGATTTTTTCCTACTTACTTGTTTCTCCATAAATGATCCTTCCCTGGTGGCTGAGCAATGCAAGAGACTCTGGTTCAATCCCTGGGTTGGGAAGGTTCCCTGGAGAAAGAAATGGCAACCTACTCCAGTATTCTTGCTTGAAAAATTCCACGGACAGAGGAGTCTGGCAGGTCACAGAAGAGTTGGACTGAGTTGGCAACTGTAAACAAACAATAACAGAACAAATGATCCTTCATGACAAAAATATTGATGTGTAGCCACACTTTGTAGACGTCCATTAACATTCTTCAGAAGTACCGTGAAGCCTTCATGATGGCTTGCTCTTTATTCTCCAATCAAGGTTGGAACTGAGCTTTTGAAAGCCTTAGTGAAGCAGGCAGATTTTACAGGACTCCCTGGGGGCTCTGATCACCGCATGGCAGAAACCGGCCGAGAGAACAATCTGGGCCCAGAATCACTCACCAGCTCTCACACTCACCTTTCGCACACCTGACACAAACTTACCATGCCTCTTCTATGCTACCAGGCTGACCAAGTTACACACTGGGAATGTTGCTATCAACTTCTTCAAAGAATATTGTAAAGCTGACTCGTTTCTGATCATTGTTTCTAAATCTTAGAGGCCAGATAAGAGCTGATGTTCTCCTATTTGCTTTAGGTGTGTGTGAGTCACTCAGTTGTCTCCAACTGTTTGTCAGCACCATGGATACTGCCCACCAGCCTCCTCTGTCCATGGGATTTCCTAGGCAACAATACTGGAGTGGGTTGCCATTTCCTCCACCAGGGGATCTTCCCGACCCAGGGATATAACCTGTGTCTCCCGCATTAGAGGCAAATTCTTAACCACTGAGCCCCCTGGGAGCCCCTCTCTGTCCCTGGTACCTCCCTAAAGACAATGGGGAACAGAACTGAAGCAGGAGCTGTCACTAATATCAATCATTGCTCTGTGTAGCACCTGAAGATGTCAGATCAACTCTGGATGAGCTGGAAAGAGCGTCTCTTCTGCAGATGCTGCCAGAGATGTCAGGCGCAGAGACAGGAGAGGGTCTTAGGAATGCAGGTAAAATGACTCGTGCTTACAGGCTGTCTGATTTCTTTACTACTGAATTTACTCTGAGTGATCACACTCTCCCCTCCTGCATACAGTCTTCCTCTGCCATCTTCTGTCTCCTTTTTCTCAGCAACTCCTTGCAAGCAACCTTCTCTGCTTGCCCCTCAGCATATTTGTTCTCTGTATGATTTTTGGGGTGGAGGGGCTGCAAGGGGAGGGAAGAAGAGCATTATCCCAGTTTTCAATAAGTACAATTTACAATTTACTTCCCCCTTAGGTGAGTTAATCTATCTGTATCTCAGTTTCTTAAACCAGTACACAGGAATGATTAAAAAAACAAAATTCCCATCTCATGGTGTTATTGAGAAGATTCGATGAGGAAATGCAAGTAAAATGTTCATCACAAACAAAGTAACCCATAAAATGTCAGCTTTTACTGTTTTCTCAGTGACAGCATTCCTCCTAGCACAGATACAAATGCTCAGAACATTCCGGAGTCTTTTAATTGATTTGGTTTTGTAGAAAGAAATTCAGAAATTCATTTGTAATAAAGTATTGTTGACAAACTACTGAACTGCTAACTCACTGAGGAAGATGTAGTGTCCTTTGTGAACTCTGGAGGCTAGAAAAGAGCCAAGTGCTTGCCTGCTGCTGCTGCTGCTGCTAAGTCACTTCAGTGCTTGCCTACCCTCCTTCAAATAAGTACCACTGCGGTGTGAAGAAAGGAAAACCAGGAACTAGACATTATTTATTAATATTCTATTTTGTGTGTTTTAAATAAGGATAAGATGGAAATAATAGATCTGGTGATAAATGGTTTCAAAATACTGTTTTCCAGATCCCATTACCAACATTTTTTACCCAAGAGGAAACATGAGAAAGGTAAGTAGGTCCTATATGAGAGTTAGGTTTAAAAAGGTGAACATTTCTATGCCTTGACTTTAGAGGAGCCTTAATATAAACCAGTCAAGCCTTCTCAGTACAAATCTTAACACCCAGTATTATTTCAAAGCATTATTTTTTCCAAATTTTGATCCATGTAAAATGTGGATACAACAAGAACTTTATCAGTGTTCATCTCTGATAAATGATCATAACAAGTTTTAGAGAATCAAAAATAGACAAAGTCCTTGCCCTCAAGTCTGTCATCCACTTGGGCTGCGTCATTGATTATCTTCCTGGTCCAAGGACCAGCAGTACTGGTGTCACCTGGAAGCTTGTGAGAAATGCAGACTCACCCCACCCCTCAGCACCTACTGAATGAAAATCTGCATCATCTTAACAGGATTCCCCACATGGTTTGTATGCACGGTAAAGTTTGAAAAGCACTGTCATATAATATCTAAATGGAAGAAAGACATGGTCAAAACATTGAGAGGGAATCTTTGTGGGAAAGGAGAATATGAAGGAGATGATTTTGGGTGCAGAAGACAGACTACAGTAGGACATGATTAATGAAAATATTAGATGGTTAGAAATGGTGGACAAGTAATGGAGGACCTTAACTGCTAAAAGAGAAACCTGTTTTGATCATTATCAGCCCCTCAGACTAAACTGAGCTCAGTCATTCAGTCATGTCTGACTCTTTGGAACCCCATGAACTGTAGCCCGCCAGGCTCGTCTGTCCATGGCATTTCCCAGGCAAGAATACTGGAGTGGGGTACCATTTCATTTTCCAGGGAATCTTCCTGATCTAAGGATCAAACCTGCATCACTTGGGTTTCGTGGACTGGCAAGTGAATTTTTTACCACTAGCCCCACCTGGAAAGCCACCAGGGAAGTCCTAAAGCTAAATTAGTGTTTCCTAAGGATTTCCTGGAAGGTCCTTTGCATTCCCCTGTAGTTCTTTTCATAAGAATCTGCCTGCAATACAGGAGACCTGGGTTTGATTGCTGGGTCAGGAAGATCCCCTGGAGAAAAAAATGGCAACTCACTTCAGTATTCTTGCCTAGAGAATCCCATGGGTAGAGGAGCCTGACAGGCTACAGTCTATGGGGTCGCAAGAGTCAGCCACGACTTAGAGACTAAACCACCAAAGGATTTTCTGTGAATATCACTCCCACAGAGCCAGTCTACAGGGCTGCCCTGCATTCTAACCCCTCTCCTGTCCTGGTAATTCTTTGTGTATAAAGCCTCCAGGAAATGAGATAAATGTACTTAATTTTAATCAAGAATTTCCCAAATATTTTGACCAGAAACATCTCTTTTGGTGTAGTGCCCACTAACCTCCTTGTAAAAATATACCCTAAAAGTCCTCAGTTCTGAAGATGGCATACACTGCCTGAAGTTCCCAGGTGGAGTAAACCACACAGAAGGGGAGGGTATGGCTTCCATTACATTAAAAGTTATCAGTCAGATATTTATATTCTTCTGAGTAGAAAGATTATGGTGAAAGACTCTGAAATCATAAAGGTGATCAGTAGAGATGCTCATAAAATCCTAGAGTAAAAAGAAAACTAAAGGTCCATGATTAAAGTTAATTTCAAGACAAATAAAAGACCTGATTTACACAGAAGATATTAAATGTACAGACATGTTACTGAGAGATGAAACAAAAGCAGGTAAATGAAGGTTTAGGAAAATTCATGGCAATCACAAGGCTAAATAGACTGGATGGACTACAGGTCGGGCAGAAGGAGACCTCTCAGAGTCTACATGCTGGGTGCTCATTGCAATCCTATCCCACGAAACAGCAAGAAAACCCTTTTAAAGGTCCTGTGTCTGAGTAAGGTTCATTTGTGTGTGTGTGTAGCACTCAGTTAATTGATAACCTATTTTTTAAATTTCAGGCTTTTTCCGGGCAAGATCCTAAGCTTTTCCTGAGTGACCTTTTGTCCAGAATCAGGAAACAATCTAAGAAACGTGGACCTTCCTCTGAATGCTTCTGGAAATACTGTGTCTGAAGCAAAACGACCATCTACTAGTCACCTCCAAGACAACCATCTGAGAAAATGTAAAATAAAAATGCTTGCTTTGAAAGCAGTATAGATG
Source organism: Aepyceros melampus (assembly GCA_006408695.1). NCBI lineage: Eukaryota > Metazoa > Chordata > Mammalia > Artiodactyla > Bovidae > Aepyceros > Aepyceros melampus. The sequence continues at coordinate 744,320 of SJXQ01012641.1, forward strand.
AAAAACTAGGCAAGCTAGACTCTGTTATTATTTGGAAAATAAATCCTCTATGTTTTGCAGATATTATGAGTGGTTGTTTAACTTTAAAACATATCCTGAAAAACAAACAAACAAAAAAGTACCCTGCAAATCTATCCTTTCTTTTTTGAAATAGTTTTATTTATTTTGGCTGTTCTGGGTCTTCACTGCTGTGCAGGCTTTCTCTAGCTGACGGGAGTGGGGGCTGCTCTCTAGTGTGTTGCACAGGCTTGTCATTGTGGTGGCTTCTCTTGTTGCAGAACACGGACTCTGGGGCACACGGGCTTCAGCTGCAGCTCCCAGGCTCTAGAGCGCAGGTTCAGTAGTTGTGGCGCATAGGCTTAGCTTCTCGGCAGGATGAGGGATCTTCCTGGATCGGGGATCAATCCCATGTCCCCTGCACTGGCAGGTGAATTCTTTACCACTGAGCTACCAGGGAAGCTCCTGTATTTTTTCTATCAATTTATCCTTAAAGAATTATCCAAAAGTTTAAAAGTAAATGAATAAATGAACAGAAGCAAATACTAAGAAGAAAAAGTCATAACTGCAGATTTTACTTAAAATAGTAAAACTGCAAGTCATTTAAACTATATTCTCTTAGCAATGATGTCCTCTCAACCCTTCCAAATAACAATGTTAAGTTATCACTTTAAAAAAAATCCATTCTAAGCTTGGAAAAAGCTCTACAGTAAAGGATGCTGAAAGACAAGGGCTGGAAATAGTCTGAATTCTCCTTAGTTTCTGATGGAAAATGTCCACATGCTCAGATCCCCTCTCCTTAGCTGGCCTGAGTATTGAACTGGTGAAAACTTTAATCTCTGAACACTGAAGTCTGTTCCATCTCAGTTGCTGTGAGCTCAAGGATCACAATACTGGAAAAAATACCTTCATAATCTGTTCCTTAGAGAAGAAAGCAGAGGTGGGATTTAAATCGTGGAATGGAAGAAATAGCCTGATTTGCTAAAATTTTAAAACCATGTGTGTGTATGCACATACTAACTTATCCTCTTAATACATTATATCCTCTTAATATACTGACATAGCTCATCTCTGTATAGAGTATGGAGCATGAGAACCGAATGGCCCATGCCCATAGCAGGAGAGCTTCTCCTGGGAAACCAGGGTTCCTCTCCTACGCTCTGCCAACCATACCCCCAACTCACAAGGAACAAAGGGTCAGGTCTGAGCCAAATAGCCACATAATCGGTACTGATCTTACCAACAGCCATCCAGAATCTTTTTGAATGCAGGTCTGATAAATCTTCCCTTTCTTTATTTAAGGCATCAAGAATACATCGGCAGGGCAGGTTGTTTTCAACTTGAAGGATGGATGTGTCATCTCAGGACCAGGCTGGCTGGGAGGATGCTGAAGTTCAACTGAATTCAATCCCCTAACATAGCACTCTGGCACCACAGGCTACAAGAAGTTTATGATGCCAGGAAGAGGTCAGGGTGGATTTCATCATTGCAGTAGAACCTGAAACCCCTCCTGTTTTGTGGCAGACACATAGTGACTGCTCTTACTGCCTGGGCTCTGGAGTCGGGTCCCTGTGGCCACACAGTTGTGAGCTCTCAAGCAGGTCATCCAACCCTCACCACCCCTGTCTTTCTCCGTCGAATGCGAGCAGTGATGCTGTAAATTTCATGGGTGGTTGCGAACATTAAATGAGATAATTCACAGGGAAGCACCAGAACAGTCCCTGTGGGAGAGCATACACTCTATCAACACTGAGCTCTCTTCCTTTCCTGGGTTGGGTTTTATTTTTTTTTGGTGACTGGAGGTGCAGGTGGTTTGAAAAGGGTGATGTTTAACGAATCCTGTTGGCTTCAGGGTCCCAATTTATATTTTAATTCCAAGACTGTTGCTGGTTCCACAGTCAGATTTTGTGAAACACAGGTTCACTCTACAGAATCTGAAAGAGTAACTTTGATAGCTAAATTTTATAAATTAGGCATTAAAATACAACTGCATTCATTTAACATGCTAGCAAGGTAGTCCTCAAAATCTTTCAAGCTAGGTGTCAGCAGTATGTGAACCAAACACTTCCAGGTGTACAAGCTGGATTTAGAAAAAATAGAGGAACCAGAGATCAAATTGCCAACACTTGTTGGATGAAAGAGAAACCAAAGGGATTCCAGAAAAAACATCTACTTCTGTTTCACTGCCTATGCTAAAAAAGCCTTTGACTGTGTGGATCACAACCAACTGTGGAAAATTATTAGAGATGGGATTACCAAGTCACCTTACGTGTCTGCTGACACCTGTCAAAAACCAACAGTTAGAACTGGACATGGAACAACAGACTGGTTCAAAGTTGGGAAAGGAGTATGTCAAGGCTATATATTGTCACCCTGCTTATTTAACTTATATGCAGAGTACATCATGTGAAATGCTGGCCTCAATGAATCACAAGCTGGAACCAAGGTTGTGGGAGAAAGATCAACAACCTCTGATATGCAGATAATACCACTTTAATGGCAGAAAGTGAAGAGAAACTAAAGAGCCTGTTGATAAAGATGAAAGAGGAGAGTGAAAAAGCTGGCTTAAAGCTCAACATTCAAAAAACTAGGTCTTAGTCTCATCACTTCATGGCAAATAGAAGGGGAAAAAGTAGAAGCAGTGAGATATTTTCTTTTATTGGGCTCTAAAACACTGCAGACAGTGACTACAGCCATGATATTAAAAGATATTTGCTCCTTGGAAGGAAAGCTATAACAAACTTTGATCCTGTATAAAAAGCAGAGACATCACTTTGCTGCCAAAGTCCGTGGAGTGAAAGCTATGGCTTTCCAGTAGTCATGTATGGATGTGAGAGTTGGACCATAAAGAAGGCTGAGTGCCAAAGAATTGATGCTTTTGAATTGTAGTGCTGGAGATGACTCTTGAGAGTCCCTTGGACAGCAAGGAGATCAAACCAGTTAACTCTAAATGAAATCAACCCTGAACACTCATTGGAAAGACTGATGCTGAAGATGAAGTGCCAATACTTTGGCGACCTGATGCAAACAGCTGACTCACTGAAAAAGACTCTGGTGCTGGGAAAGATTGATGGCAGGAGGGAAAGTGGGTGACAGAGGATGAGATGGTTGGATGGCATCACTGACTCGATGGACATGAGTTTGAGCAAACTCCAGGAGACAGTGAAAGCCCAGTTTTGAAGGGAGGACCGAGTGCCATGTTATCATTGGGAAGGAGCTCAGACACAGTGACAACAGAAACATGTGTGCAGAATGACCCTAAGGTGAGCACCCTGCAGTGTGTTTCAACCTCAGGAAATACTTTCAATGACATGAGTGATCTATGTATTGGGGGCAAAGGTTTGCTCCTGCAGGGCAAGAAAACTTCTCAAGCTCTACATGTACACTGTTTATTGTTTCTAAAAAAGACACCCGATTAAAATATTAATAACCATTAAAAACAGGGAAATCCACACAATGATAAACTTAGCTGATACAAAATTTCCATTTGGATTAAATTTACCTTTCGAGTTATGATGAAGTTGCACTTAATTGTAAAATATCCCATTCACACAGCATCTGTTGTTCGTAAATTCTGACCTCTTATCCAACAAAACACAGTCTTTTGGTAACATTTATATAAACATGAAAACCTGTAGTACACATTTTTATTACTGATTTCTATAGGCATCAATACAAAAAGTTACTAAACTTGAATGATGGTTTATAGTTGGGTGGAGCCCCTGTGGTGGGGAGAAGCCGGCACTGTTGAGCCTTCTCTGCTCATCCCCAGAAGCAGAAGCATTATGGTCATTTCTAAATATACCAGCTCAGCTATTTACCAAAACACCAAAACTATAGCTGGTTTTATAGATCTGCTTACAACAAGCACCAATTTTAAATTGAGCCTAAATGTGTAGTAAGGCAAAGAAACAGTTAACTGTCAATAAAACAAACATCCAGAAAGAAATCTGAAAGAGGGCTTGTACTAGAGAAGATCATGTTTAAAAAGTGCATACAGATGTGGAGAATGGTCCTCTGACTCTCCGTGTCATTTCTGATTTACACAGATTAAAACGGTCATCAGCACAGAAGGCTGCAATGATTCTATCCATGACAATATCCAGGCTGGTTCACTGTTTAAAATTTGATTTTTCATCAAGGGCAAAAATATCACACAACTTGACCAAAGCAATGAGGGCTTCAGAGATCATTTAACAATCAAGATGGATCAGAACAGGAGAGTTCTCTAAGCCTAAGATAGGAATATGGGCATGGAATGGCTTCAAGTGAGAAAATTCTAGAAAAGTCACAGTCATCATTTCAAAGTGGTTCTGACAGTTAAAAAAGAAGTACATTCTGGAAACTATAGCCGGCCCCTGTGATCGAGGTGGGAAGAGTTGGGGAGGGTAGAGAACTCTGGATGCAGAACCCACAGGTTCAGAGGGCTGGCGAGCCTTCCTGTTATAGAAGGGACGTTGAGTGTCCCCGGATTTTAGTATCTGCGGGGGTCCTGTAGCCAACTCCCTGCAGATACCAAGGGCCAACTGTTCTACTTTAGAAAGTAAATCTAAGCTGAGGGCTTGAGTCTCAGGTCAGGGTCCAGCATCATCATGGATAGAAAGGTCGATTCTCCTGATTATGATCATATGATTATAGCATTTTATAAAAAGCTATAAAACTTGAAAGGAAGAAGCATTTTCCTAAAAAACACAACAGAAGAAGAAAAGTAAGTTAGTTTGTTGCATGTTATTTAAATGAGAAAAGGTTACTGGGATCTTCATTTTCTTCTATTCCTGGTTCTGACCTGTGTGGGTGTGAATTAGATACCATTGCAGGTTTGAGAAGGAATCATCAACTCTCTAAGAAGAGGGCTGACTTATCAAGTGAACAACTCATGTGCTACTCAGGAGAATGACTGTAACAGGCCCAGGAAGCCCTGATTTGTGGCAGACTTGGCACCCCTCTTGGCTAGGGCCTTCCCAGAGACCTCTCACCCCTACTTAAGGGCAACACTCACCTTTATTTAGGGGCAAAGAGAAGACAGTGGCCATCAGACCTCTGGCAGGGATGGAGAGACCTCCTTTTGCATAAATTGGTTGAAAAAGAGTGAAATGTTAGTTTTGATAGGACAACATTTAAACACACACACATGAGAACTTACATAACTTGAAAAATGTTTACAATCGTTATTTAAAACTGTAAAAAGAGATGAGTCAGAAGGTGATTCAGCTAGAAGCTCTTTTAACATTACACATGCAAAAGCTAATTTACACCCTTCAAGAAATAAGCCCACTGTAAGCTGATTGATTTTAAATATATATATATATATATTTATTTATTTATGGCTGTGTGGGGTCTTGGTTGCGCACGGGCTCTTCTCTAGTCATGGTGAGTGGGGGCTACTCTCTAGCTGCGGTGCATGGGCTTCTCATTGTGGTGGCTTCTCTTGGTGCGCAGCACAGGCCCTAGGACATGTGGACTTCAGTAGTTGTGGCTCCTGGGCTCTAGAGCACAGGCTCAATAGTTGTGGCACACGAGCTTAGTTGCTCCACAGCATATGGGATCTTCCTGGATCAGGGATCAAACCTATGTCTCCTGCACTGGCAGGCGAATTCTTTACCACTGAGCCACCAGGGAAGCCCAAGCTGATCTATGTTTAAAAGAAGACTTCCAGGATTTCAGTGGAAGGCAGAAAATCCAAAGGAAAAGTATCTATAAGAATGAACGTCAAAGTTCAACCCTAAAACCCAGGAATTTCCAGGATACTAGTGAGCAATACGTTTTCATACTGGTAACTGCTGGAGTGACCTGTGTTGTGAGAACTCTGGAATGCTGGAGCTTAACTGTGGAGGCACGTGTCACCGTGCAAAGACCAGGCGAGGGCAACACAGTTATAGAGACGGTCAGGAAAGGTGTGTAACCTCTAGAGGGGATTTCTTCAAGTCTCTACTGTGGGGCCGGAAATGATTTACGTAACAACAGAACAAAATCAATGAGGCGAACGTTTGGGCTTTTTCTTGCTATACTCCTAACTAAAATTTATTTGGGCTGACACCTGAAATGAAGTTTGGCTGTACACATACCTCTTTAGAGGCCATCCGGTCTCATGAGAGGACAGCTAATAAACTAGAAAAAGAGTCTATTCACCAGTTTAAATACATTGGGAAAAAAAGAGGAGTGAAAGAACCTATATACAATGTCTGCTTCAGGAAAAAGATGCCTACTAAAAAAACCAAGAAGGGAAAGCCTTAACATTCAATGACAGCTTCTTGGTCGCTTAAGCTGCAAGGGTTCAGAGAGAATCACAGGGAGGAGGAGCAGTCCCACAGGTCTGGAGAGGCAGTGCAGGTCCTTCTTCAGAGTCGCTTGGCTGCTGCTTCTGTTGGACTGGACCATGGGGTCTGCAGCATCACCAGCTGAGTCTCTGTGTCCGCAGGTGACACAGCCCTCCAAAGGGGAACAAGAGTAGGTAGGTTAGTTGATGTCAAGTCATCTGCAAAGTTCTAAAGTCAGTAAAGTGCCGGCCTAGCAAATTGTGTCTAATTCCCCTGCACAATTTATTTAATAAGACTATCTATCATTTATTTATATTTATTTAACTATTTAATTTATTTAACTATATTTATTTAATAAGACTATTATACTTTATTCTTCATTATTAGAAGGTAAATGATGATAATCATTTAAGTACTTGTGCTTGAATTGTTCTGGGGCTCGTTCTTTATATACTCTACCCACAGAAATCCTACCTCTGGTGTGAATCTAACATCTTGATTTTGAACTCTTCTCAAATGTGCATGTGTATTTGACAGGCAAATCTTATACTCTCCTCTCCAGTCAAGGATGGATCAACGAGGTGTGTTTATTCCTAACTGGTCCATAACATTCCAACTGGTGGAAGAAAAAACCACTTGGAGTCAAAAAGACCTATATTTAAAATTTGATGAACTGTGTGAACTTACACAGTTGTGTCTCAGTTTATGCAGGGGGCTTGGCTCCAGAACCCTGAGTCTGTGAAAATCTACGGATGCTCACATCCTTACATAAAATGACATAGTCCAGTCAGCACTCAAGGGTTCCACATCCTTACCAGGACTGAAGTTTGATCTGTGATATACAAGGCCTCGCTTTGTCGCTATTGGTGAAGTTGGGGTAATAACACCTCCCACAGAGGAAGCTGTGAGAAGTAAGGTTTCCAGCGGAATAAGGCAATGCTCGGTGGGCCTTCTGTATCTGCATGCTCCACATCCACAGATTCGACCAACCACAGATCAAAACATCTGGGGATGAAAATTCCAAAAAGTTCTAAAAGGCAAAACTTGCATTTGCCATGCACTGGCAACTATTTACATAGCATGCACACTGAATTTACAACTATTTAAACAGCATTTACACTGGATTAGGTATTAAAGTAATCTTCAGATGATTTAGGATGTATGGGAGGACTGCATAGTGAAGTAAAGTGAAAGTGTCGGTCGCTCAGTTGTGTCTGACTCTCTGTGACCCCAGGAACTGCAGCCCACCAGGCTCCTCTGTCCATGGGATTCTCCAGGCAAGAATACTGGAGTGGGTAGCCATTCCCTTCTCTAGGGGATCTTCCTGACCCAGGGATTGAACCCAGATCTCCTGCACTGCAGGGGGATTCTTTACTGTCTGAACCACCAGGGAAGCCTCAAGGAGGATGTGCACAGGTTACATGCACATACTATGCTGTTTAACATGAGGGGCTTAAACATTCGTGGATTTTGGAAGCTGCCGGGAATCCTGAAACCAATCCGCTGCAGAAACCAAGGGACAAGGGTACAGCCAGAGCCCATCAGCACACAACAGCTGTTGTTACTGTGCTCACCTGGGTGTCTATTTCCCGAGGGATAGTCTGGCGGAATCCAAGAATGCACGTTGGCTATCTCCTCCCTTTGCCCTTGAGAAAACTGTGGCTGCTGCCATCTCATGCTTTCCAGCTTCTCTAGGTCTTCTTTCAGTACAATTTCTTTAACCCTGAAAACAAACAAGTGGACAAACAAAAGCTTCACTGTCCTAAATAAGGCACAGGGTTCTTATCTTGTCATCCAAGACCAACATTCATTTTGGTTTGTAACATACTTCAAATCTCTCATTAAAGTATGGCTTCATATCTCACATTGAAAGAAAAACTGACTCATTTCTTTGCAAGTTGGTCAAGCTAGACCTCTTTTTCTTGATGGAAAACACCTGCATAGAGTTTTAATGAGTCATATGGAAAAACAGGTTTCCTTTAGGGCTTCTCTTCTTTTAGAATGAGAAAAAAAAAGTCCAGACTCTAAAAATAGTTCAGGTACCTGTGAGCCACCTTGGAAAGCAGTGCCTCTCTCTGTTTTCACCTTATGACATATAACATTCGTATCCACTCCCACCACAACCATTGTTTTATCATTCACCATTTGACTTCAAACAATGAATTTGAAAATACATATCTCTGAGGATATGTATAAAAATGTTTAAATCACTTTGTATTAAAAAACACAAGAAACCGCAGAACACTCATATAAAGGTGGGTCTTCCAACGTGCTTCTTACCTCTCAGGCACCTGATACATCATTAGCATGCGGTCAGGTGTCTGCTTTATCATTCTCCAGATGGACTCTTCAGCTAACTTAGGAAATGTTTCTTTTTTCTGTACGTCCTGAGACTGCTGCCCATTTTGAGAGATATCTGAAGAATCATCACTAGGAGCAAAGTTTATAATGCTGCCGCTGCTTCCTATCAAAAATCAGCAACAACAAAGAAAGCCAAATTAGAAAATACCCGTCAGGGGCTGATCTGCCAAGCTGGTCCTCATTCTTCACAGACCTGGGCGACTAGCTGGTTGTGTCCTTCACCACCCAGCCCAGCGTCATCCCAGGTCACCTCAGCCTTCCCATTCCTCCATCTTTCCAAGATCTCCTTCTCAGTCTTCCTGAACTATTGGCTCCTCAAGATCATTCCGCCTTTTTCATCATCACCCATAACTGCTGCATCGCAGCTCCACTTTCTCCTTTGCTTGTTCAGTTGTTCCAACTACAAATCTGGAACAGAGCTTTAGTCATTCTGCCTAGAGCCCAAAGCCTATCACTCAGTAACACTCTGCCATACCTGAGTCTTTTCCCCTTTGGTGGTGGTGGTGGTGAAGTCGCTCAGTCGTGTCCGACTCTTTGCGACCCCGTGGACTGTAATGTACTAGGCTTCTCCGTCCATGGGATTCTCCAGGCAAGAATACTGGAGTGGATTGCCATTTCCTTCTCCAGGGGATCTTCCTGACCCAGGGATCGAATCCGGGTCTCCTGCATTGGAGGCAGACGCTTTAACCTCTGAGCCACCAGGGAAGCCCCTTTCTCCTTTAATTTCCCACAATATCAAAATGTCAAGCCACTTGTTAATTCCATTCTTATCCGAGTCCAAGTTGCCAAAAGCATAGACAAGGTCACATGGAACAGGTACATTGGTTCTGCAGTAAATTCATCATCACCAAAGGACTATCAGAAAGCCTGTAATCCTGGTACAGTTCTCTGCTCGGTGCACTGTTTCCAGCAGGATTATCTTCTGATCCCCATTTCCTTCCTTGGTCTCACTTATAAGGAAAGAAAAGGAAGCTATGAGAAATGAAATTTATTACCCTGATGCCAAACACAAATTTACTCATACGTGCATTCTCTTTTCATTGCCCTCCTATTAAAACAGATAAGCCATCCATCTATGCCAAGGCCCATCCCTTTACAGCTGCTACGGAGCCTCATAGATCATTCCTTTCCTGTCCTGCATCTAATTCTTCCAGGCCCTTCTCGTTTACTTTGGAACAATTAAAACAAAACAAAGTACCTAATTAAAAAAAATAAGTGTATGGATAAATATAAAAGATATTTTTCCTCATTAGAAGAAAATCTCTTTGAAAGGTAATTGTTTAAAGCCAAAAACAGCAACATTTTTACTGTGGGACTTGTTATACATGTTGAAATAAAATGTATGACACATTTTATTTAGCACAAAAGACAAGTGGACGAAAAGTAGTAGTCTGTTTTAAAGTTCTAAGACAAAAAGTGAAAGAGCAATGTAAACTGTGATAAGTAGAAGACATATGTATAAATCCTACAGCAACGACTAAAATAAATTTTTTTAAGGAAAAAAAGAAAAAAAAATAGCTGAGAAGTCAACAATGGAGAGAAAATGGAACTTTGGGGCTTCCCTGGTGGCTGAGATGGTAAAGAATCCGCCTGTAATGCAGGAGACCCAGGTTTGATCCCTGAGTTGGGAAAATCCCCTGGAGAGGGAATGGCTACCCACGGCAGCATTCTTGCCTGGAGAATTCCATGGACAGAGGAGCCTGAAGGGCTACAGTCCATGGGGTCACAAAGAACTGGTGTGACTGAGTGACTAACACTCTCATGTTCCTTCTATACCCATTTTAGAGAATTTTTAAAATCACAGATATTGAATCTTGGCAAATGCCTTTACCACATCTATGAGATGATTTTTATCCTTCATCCTGTTAGCCACATTATTTCACCGTGACTGATCTATGGATGCTGAAACATCTTTCCTTCCCTGGAATAAATCCCACTTGGTCATAATGTGGTGGTGGTGGTGGTTTAGCGACTAAGTCGTGTCCGACTCTTGGGACCCCGTGGACTGTGTAGCCTGCCAGAATACTGGAGTGATCATAATGTTTGATCCTTTAAATGTATTTGCTAATATGTGGCTCAGCTGGTAAAGAATCTGCCTGCAGTGCAGGAGACCTGGGTTAGATCCCTGGGTTGGGAAGATCCCCTGGAGAAGGAAAAGGCTACCCACTCCAGTATTCTGGTCTGGAGAATTCCATGTATGTCCACGGGGTCACAAAGAGTCAGACATGACTGAGCAACTTTCACACTTGAGGATTAATGTTCATCAGAGGTAACTGGCCTCTCATTTTCTTTGTGTGTGTGTATGTGCTGTCCTTGTCTGGTTTTGGCATCAGGAAATCTGTATGCAGGTCAGGAAGCAACAGTTAGAACTGGACATGGAACAACAGACTGGTTCCAAATAGGAAAAGGAGTACATTAAGGCTGTATATTGTCACCCTGCTTATTTAACTTCTATGCAGAGTACATCATGAGAAACGCTGGACTGGAAGAAACACAAGCTGGAATCAAGATTGCCGGGAGAAATATCAATAACCTCAGATATGCAGATGACACCACCCTTATGGCAGAAAGTGAAGAGGAACTAAAAAGCCTCTTGATGAAAGTAAAAGAGGAGAGTGAAAAAGTTGGCTTAAAGCTCAACATTCAGAAAACAAAGATCATGGCATCTGGTCCCATCACTCCATGGGAAATAGATGGGGAAACAGTGGAAAACAGTGTCAGACTTTACTTTTTTGGGCTCCAAAATCACTGCAGATGGTGACTGCAGCCATGAAATTAAAAGACGCTTACTCCTTGGAAGAAAAGTTATGACCAACCTAGATAGTATATTCAAAAGCAGAGACATTATTTTGCCGACTAAGGTCCATGTAGTCAAGGCTATGGTTTTTCCAGTAGTCATGTATGGATGTGAGAGTTGGACTGTGAAGAAGGCTGAGCGCCGAAGAATTGATGCTTTTGAACTGTGGTGTTGGAGAAGACCCTTGAGAGTCCTTTGGACTGCAAGGAGATCCAACCAGTCCATTCTGAAGGAGATCAACCCTGGAATTTCTCTGGAGGGAATGATGCTAAAGCTGAAACTCCAGTACTTTGGCCACATCATGTGAAGAGTTGACTCATTGGAAAAGACTTTGATGCTGGGAGGGACTGGGGGCAGGAGAAGAAGGGGACGACAGAGGATGAGATGGCTGGATGGCATCACTGGCTCGATGGATGCGAATCTGAGTGAACTCTGGGAGCTGGTGATGGACAGGGAGGCCTGGTGTGCTACGATTCACGGGGTCACAAAGAGTCGGACACGACTGAGTGACTGAACTAACTAACTAATGACAACCTTGTAAAATGAGCTGGAAAGTGCTTCCCCCTCTTCAATTCTTTGGAAGAGTTTGAAAAGTAGAGGTATTAAACCTTCTTTGAATGTTTGGCATAGAATTCACCTGAGAAGTTGTCTCGTCCTCGACTTCTGTTTTTTGGGACATCTTCGATGACTGTTTTATTTTCTTTACTAGTGATTGGTCTATTTGACTGGTCTGATAGTAGTGGGTTACCATCTCTTCACGATTTAGTCCTAGCAGGTTATGTGATTCTAAGAATTTCTCCATTTCTTCTAGCTGTCCAGGTAATTGGCATATAGCTGTTCATAATATTCTCATCTAATCCTTTGTATTTCTGTAGTATCACTGTATTTCTCCTCTTTCACTTCTGGTTTTATTTATCAGAGCTTTGTCATTTTTTCTTCTTAATGAGCCTAGCTAAAGGTTTGTCAATTTTATCTCAATTTCATTTCTTCCCTCTCTGACCTTTATGTCATTCCTAATGACTTTGGGTAAAGTTAGCTGTTTGATATTTTTCTTGTTTCCTGAGGTAGGCTTGGATTGCTATAAACTGTCCTCTCAGTATTGTTTTTCCTGCGTCCCATAGGTTTTGATATGTTATATTTTCACTTGTCTTCAGGTAATTTTTAATGTCTCCTTTGATTTCTTGACTCAATAGTTGTTCAGTAACATTTTGTTTGTGCTCAAGTCACTCAGTTATGTCTGACTCTTTGCAACCCTATGGACTGCAGACCACCAGGCTCCTCTGCTCATGGGATTCTCCAGGCAAGAACACTGGAGTGGGTTGCCATTTCCTCCTCCAGGGGATTTTCGGACCCAGGGATCAAACCTGTGTCTGCCAGCATCTCCTGCATTGCGGGCAGATTCTTTACCTGCTGAGTCACTTCAGTCTCCGCATATTTGTGAGTTTTTCAGCTTTATTCTCATAGTTAATTTCTACTTTCATACCACTGTAATTGGGGAAAAAAGGCATGATATGATTTCCATCTTCTTTAATGCCTTGTGACTTGAGCTATCCCTGAGAAAGTTCTATATGGACTTGAGAAGAATGTGTATTCTACTGCATTTGAATTGACCACATACATCCATCAATACATCCTTGCTGTCTGGATGATCTATTCATTGATGTAAGTGGAGTTTTAAAGTCCCCCTAGTAGCTCAAATGGTAAAGAATATGCTTGCAATGCAGGAAACCCAGGTTCAATCCCTGGGTTGGGAGGATCCCTTGGAGAAGGAAATAGCTACCCACTCCAGTAATCTTGACTGAGGAATCCCATGGACAGAGGAGCCTGGTGGGCTACAGTCCATGGGGTCAGAAAGAGTGCTCCTATGCTAGGTGCATAGATATTATAACTGTTATGTCTTCCTGATGACTCGTCCCCTTTATCATTATATAACATCCATCTTTGATCTCATTACCTTTTTTTGGTTTGAAGTCTACTTTGTCCGATACAAGTATGGCCACACAACTTTCTTTTGGGTGCCATCTGCTTGGAGGACCACTGTCCATCCTTTCCTTTGCACTGTTTTTCTGTTGAGCTGAGACAGGTCTCTTGGAGGCAGCATATAGTTGAGTCTGGCTTTGTAGTACTCCAACCACGCTGTGTCTTTTGATTGACAAGTTCATTTACCCATATGGTGACTATTGGCAAATGGGGATTTGGTACTGCCTTGTAATCTTTTGTTTTCTGCATGCTCTCTTCCCCCATTGTTTCTTTTCCCTTGTGTTTCTGTCTGCCATTTTGGTTTGGTGGTTTTCTCTAATGTTTTTCTCAATTTCCTCTTTTTTTTTTGGTTTCAGATTTCTGCTCTGGATTTTTGTGGTTACCATGAGGTTTGCATAAAATACCTCATAAATAAAATAGCCCTTTGTATGCTGATAGCATCTTATCTTCACCTACCTATACAGGTCTGTCCTTTTCCTCTTCCCCTTTCATGTTTTAGTTGTCTTAAATGATCCCCTTTCATGTTATGAGTCTGTTACCAAACTGAAGTAGCTTTAGTTGCTTTTACTGCTTTCATTCTTTTTTAACTTTTAGGCTCCAACAGTGTGTCTAAAAATCTATTCTGAGGTGGGATTTTCTGATTCTATTTATACCTCACTCAAGGTTTTGTGTACTTTGGCCTTTTCATTTCAGGCAGAAGAGCTTCTTTGAACATTTCTTGTAAGGCAGGTCTAGTGGTGATAAACTTCCTCAACTCTTGTTTGTCTGGGAAAATATTTCTCTTTCATATCTGAAGGACAGCTTTGCTGGATATTCTTGGCTGACAGTTCTTACATTTCAGTATTTTGAGAATGTCATTCCACTTCCTCTTGGCCTACAGAGTTTCTGTTGAGAAAACTGCTGATAGCCAAATGGGGGTTCCTTTGTAGGTTATTATCCTTTGCCCATTGGTTGCCTTTAAAATTCTTTGCCATTGACTTTTGACAGTTTTAATGTGTCTTGGAAAAGAAAGTATTTTTCCATTGAAGTAATTAGGTATTCTCTTAGCTTCATGGACTTTTATTAATATATTCAGTTCCTCTCCCATGTTTGGGAAGTCCCAGCTATTATTTCTTTATATTCTCTATTTATCATTAATTTTTGCCATTTTAATTGCAATGTACCTTGGTGTGGTTCTCTTTAGGTAGATTCTGTTTGGGACTCTTTTCTTCCTGGACTTGTATATGTTTCCTTTCCCAGTAACCTGGGACGAGGTTAAAATGGACTATTTTCAGCTATTATGTCCTCAAGTATATTCTGTAATCCTTTTTCTCTCCCCATTTCCTCTGGAACCTCTGTAATGTGAATGTTAGTATTCCTGGGAGATGTCTTAGATGTCTCACACTGTCCTTATGTCTTTTTACTCTGTTTCCTATTCAGCTTCAGTGATTACTACTGCTCTGTCTTCCACCTCACTGGTCTAGTCCCCTGTCTCATTTAGTTTCCTATTGAGTCCTTCTGGTATTTTTCATTTCAGTTATTGTATTCTTCATCTTTGTTTGGTTGTTCTTTATATTTTGTAATTCTTTGTTAAAAACTTTGAATTTTTCTGTTTATCCATTCTTGTTCCAGTTCTCTGATCATCTTTACAATCATTACCTTGAACTTTTCCTTGATTAGATTGACTATCTCCCCTTCACTCAGCTCTTCCGGGGTTTAAATCTTGTTCCTTTGCTTGGAGCATGTTTCTGTGTTGCCTCATTTTCCCGAAATTGCTGTTTTCATGTCTGTGTGTGTGTCTGGTGGGTTGGTTGCATTTCCTATCTTGGAGAGGTGGCCTTGTGTAGGCGTCCTCGTGTCTCAGGAGCATGTCCCCTCTGGTCACGAGAGCCACATGCTGGCTCTAGGACTGACGCCTAGGTGAGCTGCTGGGACCCTAGCTGCTAGGCTAGCTACCACGGGTGGTCTGGTAGGCTTGCTTATCCCCTCGTCTGGTTGGTTCCTAGGCCTTGTCTTTTGCCAAGGCTGCAAGGACCACAAGGCACCTGGGGGCAGCACCCAGGGGCTGAGATGGGTGCACTGGGGTGAGTGCTGACTCACTGGTGGGTAGAGTCAATGTCTGGGAGATCCTGCTGGCCTGCTGTGGGCAGAGATGTGTCCTGGAGTCTGGCTGTAGGACCGAGGGGTCCCAGAGCTGATGTCATACTGCCAGGGGGTGGGGCTGGTACCTGACACAGCTGGAGGCAGGGTCCAGGGTACCCTGAAGCTTGTGCTGGCCTGCTGGTGGACAGGGCCAGGGCCCAGCTGGTCCTAATGTTGGTGCTGGCCTGCTCACATGAGAGCTAGGTTCACAGGCTGCAGGACTGCCTCTCTCCTGCACTGGTGCTTGTCTGCTGGTGGGTGAGGCTGGGCCTGCAGCTAGAGCAGGCTTGCTGGTGGCTGAGGCAGGAGGTTCTGGGTCTGGTGCCTGCTGCTGGTGGGAGGAGCTGGATCCCAGGTTCTCTGTGTGTAGGGTCCTGGGTGTCCTAGGTCTAGGGCCTGCACACGGATGTGTGGGGCCTGGCCCTTGGCCCCTTGGTGGGCAGTCATGTCCAGGGAAAGGTGTGAACTTAGGGGTCTTAAGGCAGACTGTCTGCTCTTGGGTGGGGCTGTGTCCCTGCCCAGTTAGTTGCTTGGCCTGAAATGTCCCAGCACTGGTGCCTAAGGCCAGTGGATACGGGTGAGGCTGGGTTTGGAGGCTAATAAGCTAGAGGGAAGATTCCAAAATGGCATTAACCAGCAAGGGAGTCCATGTGGTAGAATGAGTGCCCCACCAAGTGGCTGTCACCAGTGCTTACATCCTTGAGGACAAGCTCGCTTTAACTGGCTCCTGCCTCTGGGGGGCTTCCTGGTGGCTCAGATTGTCCAGAATCTGCCAACAATTCAGGGAATCCGGGTTTGATCCCTATCCCTGGTCAGGGAGATCCTCTAGAGAAGGAACTGACTTCCTAGGGGATTCTCCAACTTCAGCCTGTGGGTCTGATCCAGGCTCCTTTCTGATTATTGCTTCTGCCCTGGGTCCTATAGCATGTGAGAGTCTGTATGCACCTTTTAAGAGTGGAGTGTCTCTTTCCCACACCCCTCTGACTCTCCCCAAAGTAAGCCCTGCTGGGCTTCAAAGTCGAAATTCTGAGAGCTCATCTTCCTGGAGAAGGATGCCCAGGCTGTGAGGACCAACATGGGGATCAGACCCCATGCTCATTGGGGACAGCCTTGCAATTGCAATTACTCTTTCATTCATGGGTTACCCACTGGGGAATATATGTCTTGACTATACTGTGACTCCCACCACCTACCCGTCTCATGGTTCCTTCTTTATATCATTAGTTGTAGAAGATCTTTATTTTTTTGAAAAAAATGTTTTTTTGGCTGCACTAGGTCTTCACTGCTGCATGCGGCTTTCTCTAGTTGTTGACAATGGGGGCTAGTCTCCAGTTGTGGTGCACAGGCTTCTCGTTGCAGAGGCTTCTCTTGTTGCAGAGCTCAGGCTCCACAGAGCATGTGGGCTCAGCAGTAGCAGCTCGCGGGCTCTAGAGCATAGGCTCAGTAGTTGTGGCTCCCGGACTCAGCTGCCCTCGGCATGTGGAATCTTCCTGGACCAGGGATCAAACCTGTCCCATACATTGGCAGATGGATTGATTCTTCACCACTAGAGCACCAGCGACATCCAATTGAAGATGTAGGTTCTGATCTTTTTTATTGATAGGTGTTCTGGAAACAGCTGCAATTTCAGTTTGCCTGTGGAAGGTAAGCTCACCTCATACATAAAAAGTAACTAAAAATGGACCACAGACTTAGCTATAAAAGCTTAACCTGTAGGATTTCCAAGAGAAAACAGGAGGCCATCTTAGTGACTTCAACTTAGGCATGAACTTCTTTAAAAAGAATACAAAAAGCACAACCTATAAAAGAAAAAGTTGATGAACTGAACTTCATCAAAACATTTACTCTTTAAAATGAAGATAAAGATAAAAAATGGAAAAAGACAAGTCACACACAGGGAAGAAAAACGAGTGTTTATAACAGACTTGTATCCAGAATAAACATAGAAATCTTACTACCCAATAAAAAAAACTAACAGTTCAGTTCAGTCGCTTAGTTGTGTCCGACAAGCCTCCCACGAATGGGCAACAGATATGAACACATCTGATGGCAAATGAGTAGACAAGAAGACAGCCAACACCATGAATCAACAGTCAAATGAAAACTAAAACCACAGTGAGTTTTTCAGTACACATCTACTTGAATGGCTAAAATTTAAATGATGGACAATGTCCAGTGTTGGCCAGGATGTGTTGTAAATTGGAGTTTTTATATGTGGCTGACAGTGATGCAAACGGTATAGCCACTTTGGAAAACAGTCTGCAGTTTCTTATAAAGTTAACTATAAACTTACCATGTGACCTAGCAATTTCATTCCTAGGTATTTACCAAGAAAAATGACAACATGTGTCCACAAAAAGACTCACACTTACATATTCACAGCAGTGTTCTTCTTAATAGCCCCAAACTGGAAACAATTGAATAAACCATCAACTGGTGAATGGCTATTCATACAATGCAATTCCGCTCGGCAATAGAAAGGAGCAAATTACTGATATGCACAATAAGAATGAATCTCAACAGCTCTCTGCTAACTCAAGAGAACCCTGACACAAAAGACTGCACACTGGATGATTCGATCTATGTGAAATTACAGGAAGAGCAGCATTAAAATTACAGAAAGTGGATCAGTGCCTGCCAAGAGCCAGAGGATCAGGGACAGGCTCTGACTGCAATGAATCAAAGAACGTTTCCAGGTGGTGGAAACATTCTGCATGGTGACTGTGGTGGTGGTTATACTGCAGTAAATTCCTTGTCAGAATTCTTGTTTTCTACCCCTAAATGTGGTTAATTTACTGTATATAAATATACCCCAATACAGCTTACAAAAAGAAAAAAAAATACTTTACTTTCACCCCAGGGCCAACACCTGAAAGCCCATTAAACAGTGACCTCCTAACCATGGGGTATGAGGAATATGTCATTTTGAGCTACTACCTGATGCTGCAGAGCCCGTTCCTGGTGGAGACACCAAGTGCAGTGATGCTATGGATGGTTTCTTGATAGTAAAACCATCTATCTTAGTCCCACTGCTGCCACGGACACCCTGCTAGAAAGTAAGAACACAGGAAAGAGACTGAATATCTCAAGCATCATATTATAGAATAACTGGCAGATCTTCAACTCACATGTTAAACAGAAAAAAAAAAAAGTACATATCAATACATAATTGAGAAGTAAAACATTTTCAGCCTGTCCCCAAGAATATGGTCAAAGTTCCTTTGCATATAATGTTAAAGATATGGCGTGTGTGTGTGTGTGTGTATATATGAAAAAGTGAAGTCACTCACTCAGTCGTGTCCGACTCTTTGCGACCCCATGGACTGTAGCCTAGCAGGCTCTTCAGTCCATGGGATTTTCCAGGCAAGAAAACTAGAGTGGGTTGCCATTTCCTTCTCCCGGAGATCTTCCCGACCCAGGGATTGAACCTGGGTCTCCCGCATTATAAGCAGATGCGTTACTGTCTGAGCCACCAGAGAAGGGAATCTAGTTCACTGACCAAGGATCAAACCCAGACCTCCTGTAACAGAAGCACGGAATCTTAGCCTCTGGACTACCAGGGAAGTTCACTACTGCTTTCTGAGCACATTCCAGGGCTTCTGTGGTACCTCAGATAGTAAGAATCTGCCTGCAATGCAGAAGACCCGGGTTCAATCCCTGGCTCGGGAAGATCCCTGATTCTTGATCTAGATCATCAGATTCTGAACATTTGTTAAAAATGGTTATACCTTGAAGTGAGGACTGAAGAAAACCTTAGTGAAAATACTTATGCTTGTCTTGGATCCTATATCTAAATATAGGAAAGTCTTGCCTTGAAGTTTAAACTGACAAATCTGAGAAGGCTTTTTTACATAAAGAGGTGAAAAGTTAAAGGAAAGTGACAGAAATTTTTTCATATAAAATTGATATGTATCAGTATAAAACTATAAACTGCCTACTTTACTGATAAATAATGACAGAAAGGAGCTCTCCCCATACAGACCTGCTATCCCACAATTATGTCTGAAAAAGTAAAACTGTTAAATTTATGTCTTGTCCGTACGGCTTGCTCCTAAATAGTCCATAACCCCAGTTGTAAGAGAACACATTTTTTCTACGTAATGAACATTTAATACCTAGATATCACATTTTAAAGCAGAGGGGAATCCAGTTCACAAATAAAGTTTGAAAGATAGCACTTGGGGGAAAACCTAGCAAAGTATGTAAGAATTCAGGACACAGAAAATCCTTTCATTGCAGCTTTTTAAATGGAGTCAGGAGGGAATATCGTGTGTTTCTGTGGAACAAAGTCTTAACCTCAGCTGCAATGAAGGTTACCCTCAGCTGTAATGCAGACTAGGTCATTCATCTTGAATGTCAGCACAAAAACCTTAATTTTAATAAGAGGATGCACAGTTACTTTCTCGTTTGTGTGCTGGAAGTTAGCATCACTTACACACACAGTTTCTGGGGATGCACAGGATCGGGGCCTGTCCTCCTGCAGAAGGTCAAGCTGGAGCACGGAGCTGCTCCCTGAGTTAATGAGGTGGTGTCCTTCATTCTGTGTCTCCCACTTCTCCTCTCTGCTCCTTGGTTTGGTGGTTGAAGACAGTGGGTCCGGGTTTGGAGCCACTGCTGATTCCGAAGAGAGTATTTCGGAAGAGGGTGCTGCTCCCAAGAAGGGATATGGGGAGAATGACAGTGACGAGAGGGGAGAGAGAAAGGGGGTCATGCAGGAAGATGTTCACAAAAGTGTCGAAGTAAGCAGAAGGCAGAGCTGGGAAATACTGCAGGCTGCTAGGCAAAGGTGGCTCAGGCAGCCTTGGCAGTACAGTTATCGAGGCTTCATGTTCTCTGCCAAGGGAAGTCGTGGCTAGGAGGGGAAGAGCTGGGACGAGGCAAGAGGCTGGGCTGGGAACCATCACTGTAGCTGGGAGCGAGGGGCCAGAGGCATGGGGACAGGAGGCGGAAGAGGGGCACCAGGGCTGTCCATCCTGGTGGGGACAGAAGTGATCCTTGGCGCTCCTGCCATCTGACCACACGAGAGACTTCTTACACTTGTGTTTCCCCTTTTTGCAACCAGCTGATCATGTTGGCCTGGAAGCAGAACCTCCTGCAGGATAAAGAGGGAGCGAGTTACAGAAAACTAACCCAGAACAGAAGGACTCCATTGACAGGTAGTGGTAAGCACATTACAAGGAATAAACATTGGTCAACAATAACCATGTCCACTACAGGAATGACAGAAAGTAGACCTAGAAAGATGGACGAGATCCTGGATACAAGCTGTTGCTATAAAGTAAACCCCATTTCAGCATCTCTCAGCCATTTTCTTACAAGCAAACCTCCTACACTTCATGCCACATCTTCCAGGACTCATGTATGATTCCTAAACTTGATAACTCTGTTGATAAATGAAATATATATATATATTTTAAATTTATTTGTAATTAGAGGATAATTGCTTTACAATGTTGCATTGGTATCTGCTGTACAACAATGCAAATCAGCCATAAGCATATGTATATCCTCTCCTTCTTGAAGCCCCTCCCACACACTCCCACCCCACCCCTCTAGGCTGACACAGAGCACTAGGCTGAGCTCCCTGTGCTATCCAGCAGCTTCCCACTAGCTGTCTGTTTTACGCATGGTGGTGTATATCTTTCAACGCTACTCTCTCGGTTTGTCTCTCCCTTCCTTCCTCCGTCCCATGTCCACAAGTCTGTATGTCTTCATCTGTACTGCTGCCCTGCAAATAGATTTATCAGTACCATTTTCCAGGTGTATATGGAATATATTTTTTAAAATTTAACTACCTTGAACATACAAATATTTAGCTTTGCTTCTGCTTTCCTGCTGAAGATAGGAGCTATAGGGTGACAACAGAATCTTCTCCCAGAATTTATCTACATAGCTCTGCTCGTCCTTCTGTGTGTGGGCTGACAGCACAGCCTTTGTGAGCCCTGAGTGTTTAAACGCTTCTGCGGCCAGTGGAGCTGGGTGTGTGCTGAGAGTCCAGGGCTCACAGGCCAGCGGTACGTGCTCTGCTGGAGTCAATTCTGCTGAAGTGGAAGAAGACAGATTTAATTTTAACTCCAACGGGTTATTTTGCATTTATTTACTTTCACTAATTTAACTCCCTTTCCCAATAAATTTTAGTCATTACAATAGCTGGAACATAAAACCTCCATCAATCCAGCAGGTACATTTTTATTTTTTGGCCTTGTTTTACACTCTTTGCAAACGTATATATACATTTTGGGCTTCCCTTGTGGCTCAGCTGGTAAAGAATCTGCCTGCAATGTGGGAGACTTAGGTTTGATCCTGTATCAGAAAGAACACCTGAAGAAGGGAATGGCTACACACTCCAATATTCTGGCCTGGAGAATTTCATGGACTGTACAGTCCATGGGGTCACAAAAAGTTGGACATGACTGAGCAACTTTCACCTACTTACATACATTTTAGAGTTGTAATGCTCAATGTGCACACATTTATTTAGATCCTGCTTTCATTGTAAATATTTTTTATCTCCATGAATTCTTTGAAAAATTGTTATCTCTGGATTAATCTTTTAATGTGTAATATAAATATGTGGTTCAAAAATTAACATGTGTTAGACATTTAGTAGCTTCTCCCCAACCCTGTCTAACACCTGCCTGCTGCTGCTGCTAAGTTGCTTCAGTCGTGTCCGACTCTGTGCAATCCCATAGACGGCAGCCCACCAGGCTTCACAGTCCCTGGGATTCTCCAGGCAAGAACACTGGAGTGGGTTGCCATTTCCTTCTCCAATGCATGAAAGTGAAAAGTCAAAGTGAAGTCGCTCAATTGTGTCCGACTCTTCGCGACCCCATGGATTGCAGCCTACCAGGCTTCTCTGTCCATGGGATTTTTCAGGCAAGAGTACTGCCTAGTTCTCATTTATTCTCCCCACGGAAATCCTCTTATTTGCTTATCTACTTTCTTCAAGCATCTGTAAATAAGTACAGATATAGATTCTTATCCCTCTTCCTCATTTTTACCCAGAGGGCATATAATCTTGCACACTAACCTGCAGTGTGTCTTTTCATTTAATATCCCTTTTATCAGTGCATCATATAGGATTCCACTTTATGTGCATGAGTGCCGCATGCTAAGTTGCTTCAGTTGTGTCTGACTTTTTTTTTTGTGACCCCAGGACTACGGCCTGCCAGCCTCCTCTGTCCATAGGACTCTCGGTCAAGAATGCTGGAGTCTATTGCCATATCCTTCTCCAGGGTATCTCCCCAACCCAGGGATCAAACCCATGTCTCCTGCACTGGCAGGTGGATTCTTCACTGATGAGCCACAGGGATGCCCATAACCACCTGTAGACAAATGCTGGGTTGCTTCCAAACATTACTTCTTCCAGGTACAAAAGATTTTACAGCAGACACTGGTGGGTCCTCCCAGCCTCCATTCCCCCTCTCCTCTGCAGTGTGGTACTGAGGTGTGCGTAGGCTTGGTCCCACTCCACTTCCAGAAACGGGCTCTGACTGGTCTAAGTCAACACACTGGACAAAGGGCTTTAGATTCTGGCCACGATGGACAAACAGGGACTGGACTGACCTCCTCACCTGGGATAACTAGGAAGGGACAAAATATGTGAAACAATAATTTCTAAGACACAAAACATCCTAAGGGATTGAAAACAAGGTGAACCTCAGGCCTGCCCAGCTACTGCCTTGCCAGTGAGGAACAAGGTGGGCTCCCTGAGGGCAGAGACAGAGCTGAGAGTATGGGGAGGTCACAGTGGCTGGAGTTCAGGAAGACGAGTGGAGGGGACAGCCACACGAGAGGCCTCCAGACAGCTGTAGAGAACCCCCAAGTCCTCAGCAGTTCATTCATGGGAGGAAAAAAAATCACCTGAAAGGATCAGACTGAAGCTCACAGCTGGTGGAGAACAGGGCTCGGTCCCATCAGCCAGACTAGAAGATCTCATAGCCCATATCCACTGGGTAGAATACTCTTAAGGGTCTTGCCTCAGTATTAGAGAAGAACTAGACCTCCCTACACTGCTCTGTTCCTGTCGAAGCAATTTTAAAAGCAAAGCCTGAGAAGATCCATCTGTTTCCATGAAGCTAAACTGGGGCCCAGAATAAAGCTCAACAATGTTAATAGGAATATTCAGCACCCATTCACAGTATCTGTGATCCTATCAAAGACTACTTGGCATGCAAGAAGCAGGAAAATACAGCCCACAAAAAGGAGAAAAATAAATCATGAAAAACCAACCCGGGGCTGGGAGAGAACTAGAACTGGAAGACAGAACATTAACAGTTAAACTGTATTTCACACAGTCACAGGGAAGATATTTTAAATATGCTATATAAAGACATGGAAGATATTAAAAAGACTCAAATAGAACTTCTAGAAATGAAAACTATAATATGTGAGATGGAAAAGGTACTGAATGGAAATAATGACAATAGATTTTACAATAGAAAACACTAGTGAACCTGAAGACACAGCAATACTGTCCCAAAATGAAACAAAGACCTAAAAATATGAAAAGGTTTAAATGAACAGAGCATCAGTAGACTGTGACACAACCTCAAGCAGCCTATATACACAGAGCTTGAGTCCCAGAAAAAGGGGAAACAGAAAAAATATGTTAAAAATAAGGGAAGAAGTTTTTTCAATTTGATGGAAACAATAAACCTACAAATCCAAGAAGACGAATAAACTCCTAGTATAAAAAACATGAAGAACACTACATCCTGGAACATCAAAATCAGACTGTCGCAATCAATGATGAGTAGACAATCTTACATGCAGCCAGAAGTTGCATATATATGCAAACAATACAGATGACAGAAGATTTCCTGTCAAAACAATGCAAACGAGGGTTCAGGAGAACAGCGTCTTGAAGGTACTGAAAGATACACACTGTCACCCTAGAATTCTATGATCTGTTAAAATGTGTTTCAAACATGAACGTGAAATAAAGACACTTTCAGATGTACAAAAATGTAAAGGATTCATCACTGGCAGACCTGTACTACAACAGATATAAAAGGAATGCCTTAGGCAGAAGAAGAATGATATCAGAAAAATCTACATAAAGGAATGAAAAACACGGAGAGATGAGTAAACAGATAAACACTTAAATTTCTTTAAAAAATAATAACATAAAAATAATAACAACATAGGGTGGGGATTCTAACACATGTAGAAATATATGCCAACAGACAAAGACCAAGTGGATAAATGGAAGTATAGTATTTTAAGTTTTTTTACATATCAAGTGTTATAATATCTCTAGAAGACAGACTGTGAAAAATTAAATGCATACACCATAAACTAAAGCAACAGCTAAAATAAACACCACTTTAAATACCAAGACATACACAGGTTAAAAGTAAAAGGTTAGAAAGTTATATAAGATTAATAAAAAAAAGCTAAAGTGAATATATTAATATAGACAAAGTATATTTTAGAGGAAAGAAAATATAAGGGATAAAGAAAGACATTTCAAAATGATGAAAGGATCAATTAATCAAAAGGACAAAACAATTCTAAACAAGACCCTGATGCTGGGAAAGATTGAGGGCAGGAGGAGAAGGGAGTGACAGAGGATGAGATGGTTGGATGGCATCACTGACTCAATGGACATGAGTTTGAGCAAACTCTGAGAGATGGTGGAGGACAGGGAAGCCTGGCATGCTGCAGTCCTTGGGATAGCATAGCAAAGAGTCAGACACAGCTTAGCGACTGAACAACAACAACGTGCACAAAATAAGACAGCTTCAAAATGCACAAAGCAAAAACCAATAAAACAACAATGAGAAATAGACAAACTCACAATTATGGCCAGAGGCTTCAACACCCCTTCTGAGACACAAGTATTTAGAAAATCAGTGGACAGAGAATAATTGAAAAAGCTATCAACCAACCTGACCTAGTTTATACATTGATAGAATATTCAACCCAACAGAGGCAAAACAAACATCCTTTTCAAGTGAATACAGAACATTTACCAAGATAGACCATATTATAGACCATAAAACTAGTCTCAATAAATTTAAGAGTTCAAGTTTTGTATTTTCTCGACCACAATGGGATTAAATTAGAAATCAATAAAGAAGTATGGGATATCTCTAAATGCTTCCTAAATAATATATGATGATACATATGAAAATATAAAATATTTCAAAGAAAATATTAAAAGGAATATTAGGCAGCATTTGAACATGATGAAAATGAAACAAAATACATCAAAATTGTGAAATGCAGCTGAGAGTAAAAGGAAAGTTTATACTCAAATCCACTAAGGAAGAAAAATGTCTGAAATCAATGACTTCAGTTTCCATCTTAAGAAACTCAAAAAACAAAAGTAAGGTAAAACAGAAATAAGCAGGAATTTCCCTGGTGGTCCAGTGGTTAAGACTCTGGACACCCAAAGCAAGAGGCCTGGGTCAGTCCCTGGTCAGGAAATTACAGAATTGATATTATTTTTTCCTTAAATGTTTGCTCAAACTCATTAGTAAAGCCATCTGGGCTTGGAGTTTTCTTGTTGGAGAAGTTTTTATCAACAAATTCAGTTTTTTAAATAGATATGAGGCTATTCAGGCTTTCTACCTCTTGAGTGATTTTAGTGTGTATCTCTCAAACAATTGGTCAACTTTTGATTGGGAAAATTTGTTTGTAATGTTCAGTTGTTATTCTTTTGATATCTAGCGATGGTAGGATCTCTAGGGATGTTTCCTCTATCATTTCTGAAATTGATAATTTATATCTTCCCTTTTTTTCCTGATCAGGCTTACTAGAGTTTGATCAATTTCATTGCTCTTTGCAAAGAACCAGCTTAAAATTTTATTATTTTTCTCTATTATTTTTCTGTTTTCTACTTAAAAGATTTTTACTCTGATCTTTATTATTTCCTTTCTTCTGCTTCATTTTTAAAAATTTTCTGCACTGAGTGTCCCAACTCATTAGAATATGGGGTAAACCCCAGCAATATGGGCTTCCCAGAAAGCAAAAGACAGATGCAGCTTAAGACCATCTGGGCTCTGATTCTGCTTTCTCTCCTTACAATAAAGAGGTGGACCTGCAGATGCTAAGACTGGTATAAGATCAGGAGAAATGCTTATCAATAAATACTGCTTATTCCTTAAATGAAAGCATACAGATTTCAGTATGAATTCTTCCAATGTAGTATTAACATAATACCAAAATATACAAAGTCTAGTGGCGCAGTCAAAAAAAAAGAGGTTTTTGTATCAGGTAAGACCTCACCTTGCATGACTGACTGTGTCACTGACTGCTCCATACCCACATGGGTATCCGAAGCATTAAGAACACGTACACTAAAAGATATATGCATCTGCTCTCATCCCGAGGGACTAGTTCAATTCCAATAAAAGTTGACCTGTGGCTAATTAGAAATAATAGAAAAATATATAGAAATAAACTAATCTCACAATAGCTGTGTCTTTCTCTGGTCTTTTCCCACCATCCACAGTCCACTTGTCAATATAATGCTCTCCATCTCAAAGGGTGGCATGAGGATTAAGAGAATTAATTTATATGAAGAACTAAGGGCAGGGGATGGTACACAGTAACAGCTCAGCACATGTTCACTTATATTCCACTGAAGACTAGTACAGATAAGTTAGACACAATCTGAAAACCTGATTGAACATGTTTATCACCATTTCCTTATCTACCAAATCCTTATGAAGAATGCAAAAGTCAAAAGGGCAGGTGAGAGCAAA
Source organism: Aepyceros melampus (assembly GCA_006408695.1). Classification (NCBI taxonomy): domain Eukaryota; kingdom Metazoa; phylum Chordata; class Mammalia; order Artiodactyla; family Bovidae; genus Aepyceros; species Aepyceros melampus. The sequence goes on from SJXQ01012641.1 coordinate 771,547, forward strand.
ACAGAATAAAAAGGAGACATCAGAATAATTTACTAAGTCACTATGTTAAAGGAAGAGAGCTTCAAACATACTCCTCATTTATAAGACCAGTACAAAAATTTGAATGTGTTTATATGTATAATTTGAATGTGTTTATATGTATAATCCACCTAGTCACCATTGCACCAAGTTCAAAATTAACACACTCTTTCAAGGTCAGCAACAAAGTGACCCAAGGCAGTCTCAACAGTAAGTGCATTAATAATGGTGAAGACTAATTGATGGCTTACTACTACATACCAGGTACCATCCTAGGTGCTTCACATGTGTCAGAAGAGTTGACTGGCAGATGACATAACTAGCAGATACAGTTCAAAATATGTTGACCATTATAAATGTGATGATATTTCCAAAAATACTTTACCTGGAAAAACATATCCATCTTAAACCTCTTTACTAAGTAAATGGTATTAAAGACTTGTTCTTACAATGGTTGTATTTAACAGTGAGTGTATTCTAAAGTGGAGAGGGCAATGGCACCCCAACTCAAGTACTCTTGCCTGGAAAATCCCTGGATGGAGGAGCCTGGTAGGCTGCAGTCCATGGGGTCGCCAAGAGTTGGACATGACCGAGCGACTTCACTTTCACTTTTCACTTTCATACAATGGAGAAGGAAATGGCAGCTCACTCCAGTGTTCTTGCCTGGAGAATCCCAGGGACGGGGGAGCCTGGTGGGCTGCCGTCTATGGGGTTGCACAGAGTCAGACACGACTGAAGTGACCTAGCAGTAGCAGCAGTATTCTAAAGTAAAGGCTACCATGGTACCTGAGTCTGGTGGTGGGATGTCAACAAGGACACTGCTGGAGCTGCACTGCCTTGTGTCCAGGCTCAGAGTCACTGTGCTCAGGGTCCATGGAGCTCTTCCTTCAGTGTCTGTGGACTGTCCATTAGTGGGCATTTCTGATGCAGGTACAGGTGGGATCTGAGAAACAGCTGATGTAATAGTGAAAGGAACAATTCTCAACAGGAAATTCATATTAAAAACCTGAACAGTTTACAGACATTTATAACCGCTAAGTTAAAACCTATTGGCTATGTAGAGGCAATATGAAACTAGGATTGTTTGTGATTACAATGAAATAATTAAAGGCAAAAGATGAAAGAAAAACAGGGCTTCCCTGGTGGCTCAGTGGTTAAGAATCGACCTACCAATGCAGGGGACACGGGTTTGATCCCTGGTCTGGGAAGATCCCACATGCCGCAGAGCAACTAAGCCCGTGAGCCACAACTACTGAACCTTCGAGCTCTAGAGCCCGTGAGCTGCAACTACTGAAGCCAATGTGCCTAGGGCCTGAGCTCTGCAACAAGAGAAGCCACTGCAAAGAGAAGCCCAAGCGCCACAACAAAGAGAAGGCCCTGCTCGCCGCAACTGGAGAAAGCCACGTGCACAATGAAGACCCAGTGCAGCCTAAAGCAATAAAACAAACACATTATTTAAAATGCCAAAAAAAAAAAAAAAAAAAGATGAAAGAGAAACAGAGTGGGGTGGCTCTCTTGATCTAACTATAGAAGACACCCCCTCACCTTGCAGTGTTGGATGTCATCTGCTCTGTGGCTTTATCTGTCCTCTTCTGAGGATGAGGAAGTTGTATTTGTAGAGGAGATACCCTTCCTCTTCAAAGCTGGGATGTGGTAGCTCTTCAGGTACCTGCATATTAATAATTCGGCCACGTATTCCTATCTGCCCCCAACATGGGCACCTCTCACCTCTCTGCTTTCCTTATGCCATTTCTGTTTGGGATATTTCACTGTCTTCTTGGGTGAAGTCTTCCCTGACCATCTGGGCCCCCAACAAGGGATTCTTACATATTCCCTTCTATGGTCTTGCACTGATTTTCACAACTTAATTCTTATGAGCACAGGTTTTGTCTTCTCAACTATATTCAAAGAAGGGAAGCATCTTCTAACTTTCTGGATCCCCTGAATTGTTCAATTTATTATGAATTATAGGTGGCATGTATCTACTGATCTATAGTGAAAAATCAAGACAATAGCTGGTGAAAAGTAAAGACAACAGCTATTAAAAATGATATAAAGGCTCCATAGTGACAACACACACTTCTGGAAAAACTAACACGTTATCAAAACTTGTGTCTCATATCTGATAACACTATCAATACAATTTATCTGCTGATAGGATGGGCTATGCTGAACCTTTCTCAAATCCTCAGAGGACTCAGTGTACATGCTATTATTTTTCACTGTCTGGAAGGAAGAGGAGGTCTTTTGCTCATCTGAAATAGAGTGAAAGGATGTCCAATTAAAAATATATTCTTGAGAACATGTACTTATTTAGCAAAATTAAATCATGATATTTTAGGATATATGGTACTTTAGAATAGACATGATCAATATTATATAGCTATTAAAAATGAGCTCAGATCTAAATGAGCAGATAGAGAAAGATATCACACAGAACAATTACATGAACAATTGCATTTGTACCTTTTAAAAAAGGAGTGAAACAAATGTTTCAGGCAAAGATTATCAAGGAACAAACAGGTGAAAGGCTGATGGGGACTTTTACTATGTTACTACCTGTATAACTGATGGTTCTGGAATCACTAAGCAGGGGGTGACAGACGCAGTGTGTTCTTATGTGTGGTGACAGAAAGTGCATGGCACTGCCTGTGCTGAATTGGTATCCAACAGAACACTCTATGGATATTGTATTTTATCTATACTGTCCAACCTGGTAGCCATTAACACCACATCCAGCAACCAAGCACTTGAAGTGCTGCTACAGCAAAAGAGGAACTACATTTTACATTTATTTGTAACTGATTTGTATTTAAATTGCAAAATGTGGCTGCTGCTACTGCTGCTGCTAAGTCGCTTCAGTTGTGTCCGACTCTGTGCGACCCCATAGATGGCAGCGCACCAGGCTCCCCCGTCCCTGGGATTCTCCAGGCAAGAACACTGGAGTGGGTTGCCATTACCAAATTGGATAGCAGAGGTATAGAGAGAGAAAAAAAGACCACAGGCTGAAGCACTGAAGAACTTTCTGTAAAGAAGACACAGCCAGTAGAGGAATCTTATCTAACCACTGATTTATTCTCTGTATCTATGAGTTTTTTTTTTTATGATTCCACATATAAGTGAAACCATATGCCACATGTCTTTCTCTTATTTCACACAGCACAGTTCTCCTAAAGTCCTTTCGCTGTCACAAGGGAAGAATTTCATTCTTTTTATGGCCAAATAGTATTCCATTCTCTCTATATACCATCTTTATATCTTTATCTGTTCATCCATGGATACACACTTAGGTTGTTTCAATGTCTTGGTTATTGGAAATAATTCTGCAATGAACATAGTGATGTATATATCTTTTCAAATTAGTGTTTTCATTTTCTTCAGATAAATACTCATAAATGAGACTGCTGGATTATATGGTAGTTTCATTTTTAATTTTTTGAGGAACTGCCATACTTTTTCCCACAGTGGCTGCACCAATTTACATTCCCATCAATAGTATGGGTCCTCACCAACACTTGCTATTTCTTGTCCTTTTGATGGCCATTTTGATGGATGTGAGGTGACATTTCATTGTGATTTCGATATGCTGTGGTCTCCAATATAGCTGTGGATTTGTTTATTTCTCCTTGAAGTTTTCATCAATTTTTGCTTCATATTACATATTTTGAAGCTCTGGCATTAGGTGCATCAACAGGCTTGGTTTATGTTCTCAGAGAATCAACTTCTTAGTCTTTATGCAATTTTGCTCTGAGAGCCTCGTTCTAAAGGCTACTGTGTCTGACCTTAGTACAGTGCCTTACAGTTTTCTTTTGACTCCTGTTAGCATGGCATATCTTTTCTAACCTTTTACTTTTATCCTATGTTTTTAATATTCAAAATGGGTTTTGTTTACAATATACAGGTGCATCTTGCTTTTCCATCCAATTTGACAATTTGTCTTTTCACTGTATATTGAGATTATTCACATTTGATGTGATCAATGCTGTTGGACTGAAATGTACCCCTTTTTAAAAATTTTAATTGGAGGATAATTATAATATTGTGATGGTTTTTGCCATACCTCTTGCTAGTTGTTTTCCATTTGTTCCATCTGGGTTTTTTGCTTTGTTTCATTTTTCTTCCTTTTCTGTCTCACTTGGGTTAAGTGTTGGTGCACTGGGATGACCCAGAGGGATGGTAGGGGAAGGGAGGTGGGAGGGGGGTTCAGGATGGGGAACATGTGTACACCGGTGGCAGATTCATGTTGATGCATGGCAAAACCAATACAATATTGTAATTAGCCTCCAATTAAAATAAATAATTTTAAACTTTAAAAAATTTTAAAAATGAGCAAAGTAAAAAAAAAAAAAATAAATAATAAATTACATTTTACCAAGTCTACTGACATTATTTATACTTCTTTAAAAATTTTCACTATTATCCTGAAGTTTACATACATATTGTAAGAAGTCAGTTTCTATCTCATCAATATACTCCAAATAATAAAATTTGGAAGGAATTTTCTAGCTCCTGCTCTTTGTAGTATTTTTTACACACATTATAAATGCAAAATATTCTTTTTGCTTTAGTCAGTTATCTTTTTAGAGTAACTAAAAATAAGTGAAAATAATATGTATTTTATTTAAGTGCATAAGTATTAGTCACTCAGTCATATCTGACTCTTTGTGACCCCATGGACTGTAACCAGCCAGGCTCCTCCATCCATGGACTTCTCCAGGCAAAAATGCTAGAGTGGGTAGCCACTCCCTTCTCCAGGGGATCATCCTGACACAGGGACTGAACCCGGGTCTCCTGCATTGCAGGCAGATTCTGAACCATTTGAGCCACCCGGGAAGCCCACGGCATTTCATCTCACTTTATTCCATTCCCAGTGCTCTTCATTGGTTTGTGTAGATACACGTTTTATGTCTGGCATCATATTCCTTCTACCTTTACAAATTCCTTCAGGGCTCTTACAGAACAAATTTACTGCTGGCAGTAAATTCCTATAGCTTTTGTTTGAGAAAAATCTTTATATCTCCATTTCTGAAAGATACTTCCCACTAGGTGTATAATTCTGCATTTATGGTTTTCTCCTTTGAAGATTTTACTGTCTTCTAACATTCATGGTTTCTGAAGAAATGTATTCTGTAATTTTTATTATCCTTCTGTTTATAATTTTTTTCTTTTGGTTACCTTCAATATATTCTCTTGGTTTTATTTTAGCTTGAATATGATATGCCCAAGCATTTTTATTTTGTGATTTTTTTTTTGTATCTATGCTACTTGTTCTCTGAATGTGGAAAAACTCAGTCATTATTTCAAGTATTCTTCCTGGGATTCCAATTACTCCTACTAGATCATTTAATCCTGTCCTCAAATTCTTTTTTTTTTTTTTTTTTTGGCCGAGCCACATGGCATGTAGGATCTTAGTTCCTCCATCAGGGATTGAACCCACACCCACTGCACTGGAGTCAACCACTGGGCAGCCAGGGAAGTACACCTAAATTCTTAAGAGGTTCTACCTGTATGTCCTGTTCTCTTTCTGTTTCAGCTTGCATCATTTTTATTCACCTTCAAGTTCATTGATTCTCTTCTTAGTTGAGTGCCCATCAATGGCATTCACTTACCTCCAGCGTTGCTAGCATTTGCACTTGATCCTTCTCTCATGTCGCCTCTCTATGCTGCGATTCCTTATGTGGTTTTGCATGTTGCCTACCTTATCCTTTGGAGCCTGTATTCATTGTTCAGTTATTTCCAATGTCTGTGTCCTGCCTGACTCTTGTTCCACTGACTGTTTTGTCTCTTAGGAGGTTTTTTCCTTGCTTTTCGTATGTTTCACAATTTGCTGAGAACTGAACATATTATATAAGACAGCAGGGACTGGGCATGGCTTCCCTTCCACTACATCAGAGTCAATCTAATTACACTTTAGGCCAGGCTGAAGGTCTGCTGTTGCTATGACTTCACTCAGTGTATGACAGTTTTCAGATCCCTCCAGGGTCACTCTGCTTCAGGTGGTGGCTGGTCTCCTGACCGCTCCTCTTTTCCAATGTTTGCTCCACTTTCAGTCTTGGGCTTCCCTTTGCACTGTGCCTCAGAGAAGGCCCGCCTCTTGCAGGTGACAAGATTCAGTCGGTTACAGGATCCAGCACTTATTTCACTTCATGTAAGCGTGTGCCTCTCCTCAGATTACAGGCCTGCTGGCTGTCCTGTACCCTCAGCACTCTGATGAGTTCAAGAAAGATCATGAACTTAATGCCTGTCTGGGCTTCTTTCCTGTTAAGTTTGGAATGAGTTAGTTCAGTTTATGAGTCATCTTTCACCTGGGCTTTGTGTCACTCTTGAAGGGGAACATTCAATTTCCCCTAATTTCCCCAATTCTCTGGCAGCAGGTTATCGATTGGTATGCACAGCTGATGAAGGGACTTTACGTGTCTCTGTTGTTCCTTGCCCTGCCATAATACATCTAAAAGTTTCCCTTCTTAAGTGTTACGTCTGACTCTTTGCTACCCCATGGACTATAGCCCGCCAGGCTGCCCTGTCCGTGGGGTTTCCCAGGCAAGAATGGTAGAGTGGATTGCCATTTCCTTCTTCAGGGGACCTTCCTTCTCCCAGGGATTGAACCCATGTCTCTTGTGTCTCCTGCGTGGGCAGGTGGATTCTTTACCACTGTGCCACCTGGGCGCCCTATTATTCTTTCTTATTCTTTCCTAAAGCAAGACCTGCCTTTATAAAAAGGGTCAACATGTATACTTAAAACCTTGTGTTCTTGTGTGCTGGAGCACCCTGTATATAAAACATGTACACAATCACCAGTACTTTCCTTTTCATTCATGTATGTCTCTACTCAATTTCTAATACTTAAGTTATAAAAATTTTCCATCTTTAAGCTGTATCCCTGTTCTCTTGAGTAATAAAGATTTTTTTTACTAGCTGTTTAAACTTGTAGGTCTTAAAATCTTAATAAATTCAAGATGCCCAAGTAATATCAGTTCTCCGAGGTTATGCCAAATGGCAACAGATTTTCCCCCAAAGTCACATCCAAGGTGTGCTCACTAAATATAACACATATGTTAGAAAATGTAAGTTTCTAATAGCAGTATAAGTACACAGATAGCTTAAATTTTATAAAATGGTGAACAAAGTACTAATGTCTGCTTAGATATACAGCTTCAAACAACAGTACTGGTGGTATTGCCAGACCAATGGTAGATAATAAGAAACTGGATAAAGCAGGAGCTTAGAAAGAATTTCTACCCTGAGAATTCCAGAGGTCAGGACACAAAAATCTCATGAACATGAGATCAGAGGTCAAGGCAGCAGCAGGTAGCACTACCTGGATCAGACAATGAAGAAAACATTTAGAGATTTTAGATTTAAAATCTCCCCAAAGAATTTTCTCTGCCAGGACATGGGATAATGATAAAGAGCAAAAAAGATATTTAAGATAAATCCTTTTGTGGAGGAGATCAGACGGTGTCAAGCGACAAAAAGAGTTGTCATTTCTATCTTGTGCCCTTATATCTACGGCAAAAGAAACAAACAGAAACATGAAACCTTCTGTCAAGGTGAAGAAAAAGTACAAAAACCCAAAGTAAAGGACTTGCTGTATCCAGAGGGCATGCTATGGGCTCCCAGTGATACCACTCGTAGGAGCCACAGTTTAATTTTTTTGTTGTGGAAATCATGTCAAGTCCCAAAAAACCAGCTACTATATTATTACTGACTTTAGATAAGATTTCACCCTATTGTGTAAAACACCCACTTGACAATGGTAGAGACCATCAGTAACATTTAGGTGACCCAAATCTACAATAGCTTCCAACATCATATTAATATTTGGGGAGAAAAATTAGAAGAGAAATTTACATAAGTAAAGAAGTTATGAAATTTATATATATGTGAAGTGAGGTGAAGTGAAAGTCACTAAGTTATATCTGACTTTTTGTGACTACATGAACTGTAGCCTGCCAGGCTCTTCCATCCATGATATTCTCCAGGCCAGAATACTGGAGTGGGTAGCTGTTCCCTTCTCCAGGGTATCTTTCCAACCCAGGGCTCAAACCCAAGTCTCCCAGATTCTTTAACATCTGAGCCACCAGGGAAGCTTGTGTGTGTGTGTGTGTCTGTGTGTACAGATATAGATATATTAGTTTCAGTTGAGTCACTCAGTCATGTCTGACTCTTTGCAACCCAATGAACCACAGCATGCCAGGCCTCCTTGTCCATCACCAACTCGCGGAGTTCACCCAAACTCATGTCCATTGATCAGTGATGCCATCCAATCATCTCATCCCGTCATCCCCTTCTCCTCCTGCCCTCAATCTTTCCCAGAATCAGGGTCTTTTCAAATGAGTCAGCTCTTTGCATCAGGTGGCCAAAGTATTGGAGTCTCAGCTTCAACATCAGTCCCTCCAATGAACACCGAGGACTGATCTCCTTTAGGATGGACTGGTTGAATCTCCTTGCAGTCCAAGGGACTCTCAAGAGTCTTTTCCAACACCACAGTTCAAAAGCATCAATTCTTTGGCACTTAACTTTCTTTATAGTCCAACTCTCACATCCATACATGACTACTGGAAAAACCATAGCCTTGACTAGACGGACCTCTGTTTACAAACCAATGTCTCTGCTTTTTAATATGCCGTATAGGTGGGATTTCCCTGGTGGCTCAGGTGGTAAAGTGTCTGCCTAAAATGCGGGAGACCAGGATTCGATCCCTGAGTTGGAAGATCCCCTGGAGAAGGAAATGGCAACCCACTCCAGTATTCTTGCCTGGAAAATCCCATGGACAGAGGAGCCTGGTAGGCTTCAGTCCATGGAGCAGCAAAGAGTCGGACATGACTGAATGACTTCACTTTCACTTTCAGGTTGGTCATAACTTTCCTTCCAAGGAATAAGTGTCTTTAAATTTCATGGCTGCAATCACCATCTGCAGTGATTAGAGCCACTGTTTTCCCATCTATTTGCTATGAAGTAATGGGACTGGATGCCATGATCTTTGTTTCCTGAATGTTGAGCTCTAAGCCAACTTTTTCAATCTCCTCTTTCACTTTCATCAAGAGGCTTTTTAGTTCCTCTTTCTGCCATAAGGGTGGTGTCATCTGCATATCTGAGGTTATTGATATTTCTCCCAACAATCTTGATTCCAGTTTGTGCTTCCTCCAGCCCAGCTTTTATCATGATGTACTCTGCATATAAGTTAAATAAGCAGGGTGACAATATACAGCCTTGACGTACTCCTTTTCTTATTTGGAACCAGTCAGTTGTTCCATGTCCAGTTCTAACTGTTGCTTCCTGACGTGCATACAGGTTTCTCAAGAGGCAGGTCAGGTGGTCTGATATTCCCATCTCTTTCAGAATTTTCCACAGTTTATTGTGATGCACACAGTCAAAGGCTTTGGCATAGTCAGTAAAGCAGAAATAGATGTTTTTCGTGAACTCTTTTGCATTTTTGATGATCCAGTAGATGTTGGCAATTTGATCTCTGGCTCCTCTGCCTTTTCTAAAACCAGCTTGAACATATGCAAGTTCACTGTTCACATACTGCTGAAGGCTGGCTTGGAGAATTTTGAGCATTACTTTACTAGCATGTGAGATGAGTGCAATTGTGCAGTAGTTTGAGCATTCTTTGGCATTGGCTTTCTTTGGGATTGGAATGAAAAGTGACCTTTTCCAGTTCTGTGGCCACTGCTGGGTTTTCCAAATTTGCTGACATATTGAGTTCAGCACTTTCACAACATCATCTTTAGGATTTGAAATAGCTCAACTGGAATTCCATCACCTCCACTAGCTTTGTTCGTAGTGATGCTTCCTAAGGACCACTTGACTTCACATTCCAGGATGTCTGGCTCTAGGTGAGTGATCACACCATCATGATTATCTGGGTCATGAAGATCTTTTTTGTACAGTTCTTTTGTGTATTCTTGCCACCTCTTCTTAATATCTTCTGCTTTTGTTAGGTCCATACCATTTCTGTCCTTTATTGAGCCCATCTTTGTGTGAAATGTTCCCTTGGTATCTCTAATTTTCTTGAAGAGATCTCTAGTCTTTCCCATTCTATTGTTTTCCTCTATTTCTTTGCATTGATCACTGATGAAGGTTTTTTTAATCTCTCCTTGCTCTTCTTTGGAACTTTGCATTCAAATGGGTATCTCTTTCCTTTTTTCCTTTGCTTTTCACTTCTCTTCTTTTCACAGCCATTTGTAAGGCCTCCCCAGACAGCCACTTTGCCTTTTTGTATTTCTTTTTCTTGGGGATGATCTTGATCCCTGTCTCCTGTACAATGTCATGAACCTCCATCCATAGTTCATCAGGCACTCTTGTCTATCAGATCTAGTCCCTTAAATCTATTTCTCACTTCCACTGTATAATCATAAGGGATTTGTCATACATGAATAGTCTAGTGGTTTTCTCCACTTTATTCAATTTAAATCTGAATTGGGCAATAAGGAGTTCATGATCTGAGCCACAGTCAGCTCCCAGTCTTGTTTTTGCTGACTGTATAGAGCTTCTCCATCTTTGGCTGCAAAGAATATAATCAATCTGATTTCGGTGTTGGCCATCTGATGATGTCCATGTATAGAGTCTTCTCTTGTGTTGTTGGAAGAGGATGTTTGCTATGACCAGTGTGTTCTCTCGGTAAGACTCTATTAGCCTTTGCCCTGCTTCATTCTGTACTCCAAGGTCAAATGTGCCTGTTACCCCAGATGTTTCTTGACTTCTTACTTTTGCATTCCAGTCCCATATACTGAAAAGGACATCTTTTTTGGTGTTAGTTCTAGAAAGTCTTGTAGGTCTTCATAGAAATGTTCAACTTCAGCTTTTCCAGCATTACTGGTTGGGGCATAGACTTGAATTACTGTGATATTGAATGGTTTGCCTTGGAAATGAACAGAGATCATTCTGTCGTTTTTGAGATTGCATCCAAATATTGCATTTAGGACTCTTTTGTTGACTATAATGGCTACACCATTTCTTCTGAGGGATTCCTGCCCACAGTAGTAGATATAATGGTCATCTGAGTTAAATTCACCCATTCTGGTCCATTTTAGTTCTTTGATTCCTAGAATGTCAACATTCACTCTTGCCATCTTCTGTTTGACCACTTCCAATTTGCCATGATTCATGGACCTAACATTCCAGGTTCCTATGTAATATTGCTCTTTACAGCATTGGACCTTGCTTCTATCACCAGTCACAAGCACAAGTGGGTGTTGTTTTTGCTCTGGCTCCATCTCTTCATTCTTTCTGGAGTTATTTCTCCACTGATCTCCAGTAGCATACTGAGCACTTACAGATCTGGGGAGTTCATCTTTCAGTGTCTTATCTTTTTGCCTTTTCATACTGCTCATGGGGTTCTTAAGGCAAGAATATTGAAGTGGTTTGCCATTCCCTCCTCCAGTGGACCTATAATGCATACAGACTAACTTCTCAAAATAATGTCAACTATCATGATTGATCCAATTCTTCTGAAATGCTCCTTACCTTGTATTGAGAAAAGAAAAGCACGTAAGCAAGAAAAAGACCAAGTTTTTCATTCAATTTAGGTCACTGACATTCTCCATTTGTTTGAAATGATAGGAAGGGATTATCATTTTAATAATATTTGATTATCTGAAATCCATTCTAAAATTAACAAGTTTGGTTTATAAATTGCTCATACAGAGGAACTGTGGTGCTGGAGAGTCCCTTGGATTCAAGGAGATCAAACCAGTTAATCTTAAAGGAAATCAACCTCGAGTATTCATTGTAAGGACTGATGTTGAAGCTGAAGCTCTAACACTTTGGACACTGGTGTAACGAGACAACTCACTGGAAAAGACCCTGATACTGGTAAAGACTGACGGCAGGGGAAGAAGGGGACAAGATGGACAAGATAGTTGGGTGGCATCACCAGCGTGCAGTCCATGAGGTCACAAAGAATCGGATGTGATTTAGAGACTGAACAACATATAGAGGAAATCAACAAATCAGTTGGAATTAGCAGAAAAGTCAATTCTTTAGTAGAAGTATTCTGTGACTACATTCTAACACCATTTAGCTTTCAGGATAGTATGTGCTGCTGCTGTTGTGATTATTATTACTATTACTTCTGTCATATGGGTATATAAACCTGAATAGCAACACCCAGGGGCCATGGCTTCATGAGAAGGGGGAACTGCCCTGATGACTCACCCCCAGGCCGTCCCTAGCGGGTTCCCCACACTGGCTTGTTTGCTGACTTGGCCCTTGACTCCATGTAGAGCTGCTGACCTAGATTCTCGATCTTGTTCACACTGGCACACATCTGCTGCAAAGTCAGCTTAGGGCAAAGAGTGATGAACAATGTTTCAAAGATTGTAACAATGTGCATCAAGAGATACATAAACCAAATACATGTAACTTTTGGTTCTCTGAGGATAGGATAACTGAAATCACCATAACAGCATTAGTTCAGTCTTCTGCTGAGCCACAGCACACGGGTACCAAGGAGGCTTTGCATCAACCTGTCCACAACATGCTAGTTTTTATTTTAATTTTGTTTTATTGATTTATTTTTTTGGCTGCACCCTGTGGCATGTGGGACCTTAGTTCCCAAACCAGGGATTGAACCCATGCCCTCTGCAGTGAAAGTGCTGAGTCTTAACCACTGGCCCGCCAGCAAAGTCCCCAGGCTAATTTTTAGAAAGCACACAAGTAGCCCAAATGCCACCTTCTTAAAGGTGGTATTTTCTTTAAGTAGATCAGAAGGTCTATGACCAAATCAGGTCTTAAAGTCAAGAGCATATACTGAGAAGCCACACATGTCAAGCTACAGAACTGGCGCTGACATGCATGGGTAATAACACATAGAGAAAAGGATATGTGCTCAGAAGCACACGCATGCCTGCTCACCGGTGCCTTTGGCGCCTCGTCCATGCCGTACCCGCTGGACTCACTGGAGGCTGCGAGGCTGACCTGAGGCTCCCGTGACCCACTGCTCCCCAGGCTCCTGTAGCCGCTGGACATGCTCCCGTGAACAGGCTATGAGAGAGTGGGAGGCCCATGCAGCCCCGGGTTACACAGCAAGTTAGAGGGGAGACCTGCGTTACCTGCCTCTGTTTTCACTTGCTGCTGCTGCTGCTAAGTCACTTCAGTCGTGTCCGACTCTGGGTGACCCCACAGATGGCAGCCCACCAGGCTCCCCTGTCCCTGGGATTCTCCAGGCAAGAACATTGGAGTGGGTTGCCATTTCTTTCTCCAATGCATGAAAATGAAAAGTGAAAGGGAAGTCACTCAGTCGTGTCTGACTCTTCGTGACCCCATGGACTGCAGCCCACCAGGCTCCTCCACCCCTGGGATTTTCCAGGCAAGAGTACTGGAGTGGGGTGCCATCGCCTTCTCCAGTGCTCACCTGCAGTAATCACTAAATTAAGGTGAAAATTTTGGGAATCCTAATGGCAGCATGTGAAGGGGGATGCTGACATAGAGGACATTTCTCTCTCATTTCAGTAATTCTCAAGGGCAGAGTTTACTTTTCTAGTCTAGGAGGTTATTTAGAGTACAATGATTTTTTTAAAAGCTGTGGTTAATAAATTTAACAAAACATGAAAATAAACTCTAGCTCTTGATGCTGAGTTTAAAACAGGCAGAACAAACAAAATACCAATACATTCCATACTATCCCCCCAAACCTAAAAGATACTTCATGAACCCTAGAGACGGATGGATAGCTTCATCGACTCAATGGACATGAGTTTGAGAAAAGTCTGGGAGACAGTGAAGGACAGGGAAGCCTGGTGTGCTGTAGTCCATGGGGTTGCAAAGAGTTGGACATGACTTAGCAACTGAACAACAGAGATTTTATGAACAACCTTTGAAAATTACTAACCAATAGTTTCAGTGGTACCACTGTTGCAGCCAAACGCTCCGGGAAGCTAACTCACTCAGAAGGACAGCGTGAATAGTGGAGTGCAGTTTATTACATTGGTGGGTCCAAGGTAGAGTTTCCTCTTGACCCAGAGGCTCTGACCGATTTTTGTGACAACCTTTTATATCCAAAGTGTAGGTACCCAAGCCCATATCCCCAAATTCTTTAAAACTCACTCTGGACAATGTTATTAAAAGATACAATCAGGTTACAGCCATAAATTCACATTCTAAAGCTCTCTGGACATACAGCTTAGCCAACAGCAATAGGTATTATTAAGATTTAGATAGTGATTGATCACATAGGGGACACTGCATTGCTTCTGGCTCTGGGAGGTCTAGCTAGGTATGGAGTTTGCCTGGTCTGGTTTTTATCCACCCGGGAGGCCTATTTAGCTGCTGGTATTTTATCTCCATGGCCTCCTAGATATACAGTCCAAAAGTTCACTGAGACTTTAAGATGGAGTTCCTTTTCTTTTAAAAATGGAGTCAGTCCAGTGAGGGCAACCTGCTCCTCTCCTCTTTCACCATCAGTAAACACTCAACAGGGTTACTGATTAAATCTCTAGGAGAAATCCTTTTGGTACTTGTTTTCAACAGGTAGTTGTTTTTCATACTTTTGCCTCCTAATGATTAGAGATACTGAGACCCGCCACTCCTCCCCCCACTTTTAAAATTAATTATTTCAAAGAATAGCAAAGCTAAAACACTGGCAGCATTTGAAAGACAAGAATTCTCTCATTTAGAAATAACTTCTTTGTCTAATTGCTTCCTGTGACTCCTTATGCTGTCTTCAAAAAGGTTCCTACAAACATGTCCTATGTACTTAGCACAGATAAAGGAAAACAAGATTAACGAAATTTAACTTAAAAAGAAGAAGACAAACATTTTTCAGTCCAGTGAGGGCAACCTGCTCCTCTCCTCTTTCACCATCAGTAAACACTCAACAGGGTTACTGATTAAATCTCTAGGAGAAATCCTTTTGGTACTTGTTTTCAACAGGTAGTTGTTTTTCATACTTTTGCCTCCTAATGATTAGAGATACTGAGACCCGCCACTCCTCCCCCCACTTTTAAAATTAATTATTTCAAAGAATAGCAAAGCTAAAACACTGGCAGCATTTGAAAGACAAGAATTCTCTCATTTAGAAATAACTTCTTTGTCTAATTGCTTCCTGTGACTCCTTATGCTGTCTTCAAAAAGGTTCCTACAAACATGTCCTATGTACTTAGCACAGATAAAGGAAAACAAGATTAACGAAATTTAACTTAAAAAGAAGAAGACAAACATTTCTGGAGTGTAGAGGGTAAGGCTAGCAGTTTATTTCTGTGAAATGACTTTACTAAGATTGAATGTTAAAATTAAACACAATTATGAGGATTTTGTGTTTGGTTTTTTTTTTTTAAATCTCTCACTTTACCTGTAAGAGAAGTTTTTGACTTTGTTCTTGTAATTCTGTGATGTCTTTGTCATCATTGCTCATCTTTTTTACTCTGGTGGCAAAAACATCCTTGTTTAGTGGACTCCTACAAAATGCCAAGGGAAAGACTGAGTCAAGCAATTTAAGATTCATTCACAATGAAGTCTACAGTGATCTTTAATAGAATATTCAAACAATAAAGCTGTATCTTTACAAAGTAACTCTTCAACTCCAAATACAGAAAATATAAAGCTCATATTCTATTTATGGAAGCAGAGAAAATCTTAAGAAACAAGGGAGACGTTAACAGATTTTAGTTTAGTCTCTTCATAGCTCTGATCTTTCCATAATCATTTCAGCACTGTATCTGTTAAATTTAAAACAGTGACAAGTAACCTCCTCAGCTACTAAAGCATGTTCAACAACTACTGGTCTCAAAATTTAACATGAACTGAGTAACCTACTGGTTCTGAAACTGAGGCCTTCCTTGGTGGTTCAGACAGTAAAGAATCTGCCTTCAATGAAAGAGACCTGGATTTGATCTCTGGGTCAGGAAGATCCCATGGGGGAGGAAATGGCAACCCACTCCAGTATTCTTGCCTGGAGAATCTCATGAACAGAGGAGCCTGGTGGGCTACAGTCCACGGAGTAGCAGAGTCAGACACAACTCAGTAACTAACAATTTCACTTTTTTTCTAAGAAATTTTAACACCTTAAGTTTGTCAAACAACATTCAATGCTTAATGTATCTAATCACTTGAGCTATGTAATAAAGATGACTCTGCTCCCATCCTCATGGTGAACATGTGGCTGTCACAAAACCTTCAGTCTTTTTTATAGTCAAATTCTAGAGCATCTGAAATCTACTAGCTGAATAGCAACAAAGAGAAGGAACTGACAATGCCTCAGGACCCTCTATGTGACAGGAAGTAGCCTTGCTTTATGACATACATCAAGAATAAGCCACTTTTTCTAAACTCTCACAATATGTGAACGCCATTTCAACTGCTCCACCATGTCCCCCTCCTCCTGCCCCATGCACCATGAGCCTGAGTGTCAACCAGAGGTGTCTGGGCTGCTGGTCAAGCACAAGTTTGAGTGAAAATAGGATGTCCAGCTTTGTGCAATGAGACTGGGATATTCCCGGTGGGGACGCTTCCTACAAAACTGAGCTGTACATTTAATCACCAATTACATCACTCAAAGGATTTACATGAGAGGATTCCCTGCTGGTCTAGCCATGAGGACTCAGAGCTTTCACTGCCAAGGGCTCAGGTTCAATCCCTGGTCAAGGAACTAAGGCTTCCTCGGTGGCTCAGTGGTAAAGAATCTGTCTGCAATGTAAGAGATGCATGAGATTCAGGTTTGGTCCCTGGGTTGGGAAGATCCCTTGAGAAGGGAATGGCAACTCACTCCTGTATTCTTGCCTGGAGAATCCCATGGACAGAGTAGCCTGGTGGGCTACAGTCCATAGGATCTCCAAGAGTCAGATACGACCGAGCATGCACATGTAAGGAACTAAGATCAACTAAGATACCACAAACTGCATCACTCGGCCAAAAAAAAAGGTTCACGTCACAAGAGCGACACCACTTTCAACAAATGCTATCAGCTCGGCATGAAGAGTGGGCTGCGGTGCTCGTCAGGAAACTGGTTGAGGGCTAAGGAAGGAAATTTGGTTTTCATCTCCTCTTTGCAACTTCCTCCCTCAGAGATCGCTGAGAAAGTGACTCTTTCACCGAATGTGGATTTTTCTTTCCTGTAATGTGAGAGGTAACAAGCGCCTAGCCTTCCTCCCCACAGAGCTGCTTAATATCAAAGAGATAATTAAGGTCAGGGTCCCTCACTGAACACTCTCACAGCCCCCCTCCCACCTCAATTGTCACCTTTCCAAAACTGTACTCATGTGTCACAGCACATGAGTAGTTTCTGTTTTCCCGTGCACGCTGGGCTACATGGAGGCAAAGAGAATGTCTGCTCTGTCTACGACCTCATCCTTAGGGTCCAGCACAACGCCTGACTCAGCAGGTACTTCATTAACACTTACTGAAGGAATAAATGCATTAAAGTAACTACACAAACGTAACAGATAATTATTATTCTGTGAGAGGTTAATACCTACTAGACTCTAAATGCTTTCCCTCACATAACCCTGCATGTGGAGATGCAAATATTGGTGTAATCTTAAAAAAAAACTGAAAACACTGTAAGTATTAATATGTCAATTTATTCCACATATTTTAAAGATTTTTTTTGATGTGGACCATTTTTAACATCTTTATTGAATTTGTTACAATTCTGTTTCTGTTTCATGTGTTGGCTTTTTAGCCTCAAGGTATGTGGGGTCTTAGCTACCCAACCGGGGATCACACCTGCACCCCCTGCAATGGAACTCGAATTTTTAACCACTGGACCCCAGGGAAGTACCTTCTCTCTATATATATATATATTTTTTTTTTAAGTAATTTTTTTCTCTTTCCTTTAAATTATGAAAGCATGGTATTTACAGAAGACTTGGAAAATAGATGAGAGTTACATATAGCTCCACTATATATACATAAGTTCTTTTTTATGTTATTTATTTATTTGGCTGCTCTGGGTCTTAGTTGTAGTGTGTGGGATCTAGCTCCCTGACCAGGAATTGAACCTGGGCCCCCTGCACTGGGAGCTCAAAGTCTTAGTCACTGGACCACCAGGGAAGTCCCATAAATTATTTTTTAAAGTAGATAAATTAAGATTCTTAGTTGGGGTTTCAATATCAAAGGGTTTCCCTGGTGGCTCAGATGGTAAAGAACCCGCCTACAATGCAGGAGACCTGGGTTAGATTCCTGGCTTGGGAAGATCCCCTGGAGAAGGAAATGGCTACCCACTCCAATATTCTTGCCTGAAGAATTTCATGGACTGAGGAGCCTAGCTACCTATAGTCCATGGGGGTCACAAAGAGTCAGGCACAACTGAGTGACCAAACACACACTCAATATCAAACTCTCAAAAATTATTAGAATGAATATACAGAGAAGTAGAAGGATATAGTAAACCTGAGAAGCACTGTGAACCAATTCAACATAATTAAGATTTATACAGTTTTCACACAACAGTAGGATCCAAAATCTATCCAAGCTCCCACAGAGTCTAAACTATGAGACACTGGAACATATCCAGGGACATAAAAGGAGGTGCAAAAATTTCATGGTCTAAAGGTACTGAAATCCTACAGAGTCTACTCTTTTATCACTGTGGAACTATGCTAGAAATCAGTATCAAAAGATATTTGAAAATAACTCACATATTTTCAAGTGCAATGTGACATGCACCAAGAGAGATTTTTGACTTATTAGCCACTGAAAGCCCCTATTCCATATATTTTAAAATCAAAGAACGGAAAGGATAGTTGGAGAATAAATCTAGGACATTCTGGTGCTGATGGGGAGGTGCTCGACCAGTCAACAGACACCCAGATGGACATCTCATCAGAGGAAGTGGGGTTTCCTATATTATTTCTAAGCAACCATCTAATTTTATCTTCATTTCCCAACAGGTTTCCCTGTTGGGCTGATCAACATGAATAGCTCTTCCTTGGCAGTCATATTAGCTACCTTAATTATCAGATTAGTCTTCTACCACAAATTAGTCTTACGAGTCAGGGCTGCAGGGAGCCTGATGCTTCCACTAAGGCTGCAGACTCACTCTGCTGAGAGGCTGAACCCTGGAGTAGAGTCAGGTCAGAGCAACCTGAGGCTTATCTCACCAGGGTCCAGCATCACTTCAGCACAATATTAACACAGGATAAAATAAGTCTGACTGGGAGATCAGTTTTACGCTTATATATACAAAGTTGCATTAAAAAATACAAAAGATAATTTATCAACCTATGGTTTTTCCAGTGGTCATGTACAGATGTGAGAGTTAGACCATAAGGAGGGCTGAGTGTTTCTGACCTGATGCTTTCGAACTGTGGTGTTGGAGAAGACTTTCGAGAGTCCCTTGGACTGCAAGGAGATCAAACCAGTCAGTCCTAAAGGAAATCAACCCTGAATAGCCACTGGAAGGACTGATACTGAAGCTCCAATACTTTGGCCACGTGATGCAAAGGGCTGACTCATTGGAAATGAAGCTGAAGCTGGGAAAGATTGAAGGCAAAAGGAGAAGGGGACTGCAGAGGATGAGATTATTAGGTAGCATCGCCATCTCAACAGAGACTGACAAACCCTGGGAGAAAGTGGAGGACACAGAAGTCTGGCCTGCTGTAGTCCACAGGGTGGCTAGGAATTGAATACAACTTAGCGGCTGAAAAAGAACAACAGCAGTAGCATAATAACTGAAGTTCAGTTCAGTCGCTCAGTCCTGTCCGACTCTTTGTAACCCCATGACCCACAGCACGCCAGGCCTCTCTGTCCATCATCAACTGCCGGAGTTTACCCAAACTCATGTCCATTGAGTCAGTGATGCCGTCTAATCACTCATCCTCTGTCGTCCCCTTCTCCTCCTGCCCTCAATTTTTCCCAGCATCAGAGTCTTTTCAAATGAGTCAGCTCTTCACATCAGGTGGCCAAACTATTGGAGTTTCAGCTTCAACATCAGCCTTTCCAATGAACACCCATGACTGATCTCCTTTAGGATGGACTGGTTGGATCTCCTTGCAGTCCAAGGGACTCTCAAGAGTCTGCTCCAACACCACAGTTCAAAAGCATCAATTCTTCGGTGCTCAGCTTTCTTTATAGTTCAACTCTCACATCCATACATGACTATTGGAAAAACGGTAGCCTTGACTAGACAGACCTTTGTTGGCAAAGTAATATCTCTGCTTTTGAATATGTTGTCTAGGTTAGTCATAACTTTCCTTCCAAGGAGTAAGCGCCTTTTAATTTCATGGCTGCAATCACCATCTGCATTGATTTTGGAGCACCCAAAGATAAAGTCAGCCACTGTTTCCACTGTCTCCCCATCTATTTTCCATGAAGTGATAGGACTGGATGCTATTATCTTAGTTTTTCTGAATGTTGAGCTTTAAGCCAACTTTTTCACTCTCCTCTTTCACTTTCATCAAGAGGCTTTTGAGTTCCTCTTCACTTTCTGCCATACGGGTGGTGTCATCTGCATATCTGAGGTTATTGATATTTCTTCAGCAATCTTGATTCCAGCTTGTGCTTCCTCCAGCCCAGTGTTTCTCACGATGTACTCTGCATACAAGTTAAATAAGCAGGGTGATAATATACAGCCTTGATGTCCTCCTTTTCTTATTTGGAACCAGTCTGTTGTTCCATGTCCAGTTCTAACTGTTGCTTCCTGACCTGCATACAGATTTCTCAAGAGGCAGGTCAGGTGGTCTGGTATTCCCATCTCTTTCAGAATTTTCCACAGTTTATTGTGATCCACACAGTCAAAGGCTTTGGCATAGTCAAGAAAGCAGAAATAGACGTTTTTCTGGAACTCTTTTGCTTTTTCCATGATCCAGCAGATGTTGGCAATTTGATCTCCGGTCCTCTGCCTTTTCTAAAACCAGCTTGAAGTTCATGGTTCATGTACTGCTGAAGGCTGGCTTGGAGAATTTTGAGTATTACTTTACTAGCGTGTGAAATGAATGCAATTGTGCGGGACTTCCCTGGTAGCTCAGACAGTAAAGCATCTGCCTACAATGCAGGAAACCCGATTTCAACCCCTGGGTGGGGAAGATCCCCTGGAGAAGGAAATGGTGACCCAATCCAGTATACTTGCCTGGAAAATCCCGTGGGGTCACAAGGAGTCTGACATGACCGAGAGACTTCACTTTACTTGAAGCATTCTTTGGCATTGCCTTTCTTTGGGATTGGAATGAAAAATGACCTTTTCCAGTCCTGTGGCCACTGCTGAGTTTTCCAGATTTGCTGACATATTGAGTGCAGCACTTTCACAGCATCATCTTTCAGGATTTGAAATAGCTCAACTGGAATTCCATCACCTCCACTAGCTTTGTTCGTAGTGATGCTTCCTAAGGCCCACTTGACTTCACATTCCAGGATGTCTGGCTCTAGATGAGTGATCACACCATCATGATTATCTGGGTTGTGAAGATCTTTTTTGTACAGTTCTTTTGTGTATTCTTGCCACTTCTTAATATCTTCTGCTTCTGTTAGGTCCACGTCATTTCTGTCCTTTATTGAGCCCATCTTTGCATGAAATGTTCCCTTGGTATCTCTAATTTTCTTGAAGAGATCTCTAGTCTTTCCCATTCTGTTGTTTTTCTGTATTTCTTTGCATTGATCGCTGAGGAAGGCTTTCTTATCTCTCCTTGCTATTCTTTGGAACTCTGCATTCAGATGCTTATATCTTTCCTTTTCTCCTCTGCTTTTTGCTTCTCTTCTTTTCACAGCCATTTGTAAAGCCTCCTCAGACAGCCATTTTGCTTTTTTGCATTTCTTTTCCATGGAGATGGTCTTGATCCTTGTCTCCTGTACAATGTCACGAATCTCCGTCCATAGTTCATCAGGCACTCTATCAGATCTAGTCCCTTAAATCTATTTCTCCTTCCACTGTATTTGATTTAGGTCATAGCTGAATGGTCTAGTGGTTTTCCCTACTTTCTTCAATTTAATACTGAAGAGTTAGTTATAATTCCCGTTCCTAATAGAAACAGACATCAAAGGGAAACTTATGGGCTGGCTGAGAAACCTACAGGTCAATTTTATATGGACCACAAAGCCCAGAGACCAACAGGATATCAGACTATAAGAATGATGGTCCAGGTTGCTTGGGGTTCATTTGTAAGGTTGCTACATGGACAGGAAACAATAATGAAGCAGGCTTGAATTAGAAGTGCCAGCAGGCAAATAAATATGAAAGAATCTATTTAAAAAAAATAAAGATGTAACAAAATTGAGACAAATAAGGAATCAGACAGTAGAAGAAAAGAAAAAAAATAGGAAAAAGAAAAAAAATCTTATAGGCTCATTAAAGAGAATGTTAAAGTTGAGAAAAAGAAAAGAGAAAAAACCCCTTACTCCAAATCCACTATCCATACATAATCAAAATTTATATTTTATTTCTTTTTAATCTTCTTTTTCCTATTTCATAGTGTTTGTTTTAAACATAATTAGGCTGTATAAAAATTCTGCAGGCTGCTTTTCCCATCACCTAATATATCAATTTCCCATGATACATACTTTCTATAAAAATTTTCATTGGATCAATATAATAACATGTCAAACAAATATTTCAGAACTTCCTTAATGATGACATTTAAGCTAGTATTAGTCAATCCTAAAGGAAATCAACCCTGAATATTCATTGGAAGGACTAATGTGAAGCTGAAGCTCCAATGTTTTGGCCACCTGATGCAAAGAGCTGACTCACTGGAAAAGATGCTGATGCTAGGAAAGACTGAAGGCAGAAGGAGAAGGGGAAAGCAGAGGATGAGATGATTAGATAGCATCATTGACTCAATGGACAAGAGTGTGAGCAAATTCCGGGAGGCAGTGAAGGACAGAAAAGCCTGGTGTGTTGCAGTCCACGGGATCAAGAAGCATCTGACATGACTTAGGCACTGAACACAACAATAAGCTATTACAATGAAATAACATTGCAGAATCTGTCTTTTCTTCATAAAGCTCTCTGTATTTAGACTTATTTCTTTAGAATACTCCCATAATAGAGTTACTAGGCCAAGGAAGTAGAAGTAGAAATATTATAAGGCTCTTAATATTTAAAGGCCAAACTGTCTTCCAGAAGCACTGTCAAAAACCTGGTTTTTGTTGAGTTCCTGTGTCAGCTGATTCAAAGGGGAGTCAATGGGCCTGAGAATATTATTTGAAAAAACATTTTTTAGAAAATATGAAAACTGATTGACTTATGCTCGCACTTTATGGCGACCAATGATGAAAGAAACCTTCTGGCTCCATGGGTTCACAAAGCTGGACCAACTGGAGTCCAGTATGATGTAATTCTCATTTTGACAACAAAATCTAATGGGCAGGTGTTCAAAGGGAGGATGGCCTGCATACTTCAAGACTACATAAAGCAATAAGATAGAATTTATTTAACATGAATGTTTATTACAAATGCTTCTCTTAAGGCACTTATTTGTAAATGTTTTAAAATATCAAAATAGAAAAAAAAATTGTTTCAGTGGTTTCAATACACTGCTTTCTTGATTAAAGGTAACACTCTAATGATTAAGGGGCTTCCCGGGTGGCACTAGTAGCACTGCTTGCCAATGCACGAGAGGTGGGTTCGATTCCTGGGTCAGGAAGATCACCTGGGGGTTCCCCTGGGGGAAATGGCAACCCACTGCAGCATTCCTGCCTGGAAAATTCCATGGGGGTGGGCTGCAGTCCAGGGGGCTGCACAGGACGGAGTGACTGAGCACTGCCAACATTTACAGCTTGAGAGAAGCTCTAGTGAGAAATGAAATGAAAAATTTAAGAGGATCAGTGAAAAAAAGAAAAGCCCTCCTGTAAAGAAGCAGGTGCTTACCTTTTTGGTGCACGGCAAGCATCAGAGGGCGATCTTCCGGGTGCAGGTATGCTAGGATGGATGTTCCGATCAGGTCCTGAGGTAGGTAACCCAGGAAAGCACAGCCCTGAGCACAGACAGAGCACAGGCAGCACATCACTCGCACGAGTGACTGTTGTACCTCACACACTCTCAACAGGACTTTTCAGATAAACTCTAAATATGAAGAAAAGGCATGCAGAGATGTTCATTACAGCATTTATAAAAGCAGCAAGCAACCCAAGTGCCTACATTGTGGGGAAAGAGTTAACATAATCTAAGAAGCGTTGGTCACTGGAGGTGTTGCATCAGAATCACCCACCACACTTCCAAAAGCCAGATTTGCAGGCTCGCCGCTTCCTAAATCAGCGTTTCTGGGAGACTAGGAGTCTATACTTTTCACAAGTTCTGTAGAGGTCTCAGAGGGCTTCCCTGGTGGCTCAGACAGTAAAGAACCCGCCTGCAATGCAGGAGAACTGGGTTTGGTCCCTGGGTTGGGAAGATCCTCTGAAGAAGGGAATGGCAACCCACTCTGGTATTCTTGCATGGAGAATCCCCATGGACAGAGGAGTGGTGGGCTACAGTCCATGGGGTCACAGAGAGTCAGACACGACTGAGCAATGAACATTTTTCACTTTTTCAGAAGTCTCCTGAGGCCCTCAATTGCACTGCCTTTTAAAAAGTCTACAAAGATCATCTTATAACATAGAAGAATGCTTATGGTATTAAATGAAGAAAGCAGGCTACAAATTTATACAAAGTATTTAAAAGTATACAAAAACAATGTCTCCCAAACAGTAGTATCAAATAGAGGACCTGTCACAAAGACATTTGTAGGATAAATGTTCATAAGAAAATTCTAATGAACAGACATTCAAGATGACTTAGAAAAATAAACTGACTCTGTAAACATTTTCTAAGTGTACAAATTCACAAACAGTTTCTTTTTTTCATGTATATATAAGAAAGAAAGAAAATGAAGTCGCTCAGTCATGTCCAACTCTTTGCAACCCCATGGACTGTAGCCTGCCAGGCTCCTCCATCCATGGGATTTTCCAGGCAAGAGTACTGAAGTAGGTTGCTATTTCCTTTTCCAAAGGATCTCCCGACCCAAGGATTGAACCCAGGTCTTTGGCATTGCAGGCAGATGCTTTACCATCTGAGCTACCAGGGAAGCTCATGTATATATAATCTTTGTTACTTTTTGCCACATCCTCATGATACTCAGGATCTTAAGTTTCTCAACCAGGGATCGAATCCACACTCTCTGCAGTGGAAGCCTGGAGTCTTAACCATACTTTCTAATGCAATAAACTTAAGCTATTTTTAGAATATCTTTAACTAAATTTTCTTACCTTGTACAGATTATATTATACAAAGTAACTCACTATTACTGTTTAGTTTCATGATAACTAAATGGTAATAAATGGGTAATAAATCCATTTCCGGATGTTATAACTTTTTTAAAAGCTTTCTTTTTTTTGGCCTCAATGCACAGTTTGTGCAGAGAAGGAAATGGCACCCCACTCCAGTACTCTTGCCTGGATAATCTCATGGAAGGAGGAGTCTGGTGGGCTGCAGTCCATGGGGTCGCTAAGAGTCAGACATGACTGAGCGAGTTCACTTTCACTTTTCACTTTCACGTACTGGAGAAGGAAATGGCAATCTACTCCAGTATTCTTGCCTGGAGAATCCCAGGGATGGAGGAGCCAGGCGGGCTGCTGTCTATGGGGTCGCACAGAGTCGGACACAACTGAAGCGACTTAGCAGCAGCAGCAGCACAGTTTGTGGGATCTTAGTCTCCTGATCAGAGATTGAACCCAGGCTCTCAGCAGTGGAAGTGCTGAGTCCTAACCACTGGATCGCCAGGGGATTCCCTGGATGTTAAAAAATTTTAAAAACCAAAATTAATACCTATCATAGCTGTGTCAGATTTTTTCACATTTTTGCTTTATGCTCACCTATAATATGATTGATGTATTAGTTCTCAGATTTTCGGATTTCACAAATAAAGTAAAATTTTTACACAAGGGGAAGAGGAAGGGTACTATCAGGAGATAACAATGTTTCATTTTTCCAAATAAAGGAATACAAAAACAACAATAAGCAATGATGACTATCTACTTCAATACTTGTTAAATAACAAAGACTTTTAATAACTAAAAAAAGTAGGTAGGACATAAGTTCAAAACAAGTAACAATTCTTTAAATTAAATAAACTTAGCTTTACAAAAAAAGAAATCTGCCTTATTTTTCTTGCTGCTTTCCCCCTTCACTTCAGACTAATAAAAATTCATCATAAACTGGGAAGCACTTGCCTAGAGCAAGCAATACATGTGCACAGGGCTCAGAGGCCAGCATCTAGGTCTCATTTTGACCATAATTATACACCATGGGGGCTTCCCTAGTGTCACAGAAGGTAAATACAACACAGGAGACCTGGCTTCGATCCCTGGGTCAAGAAGATCCCTAGGAGAAGGGAATGGCTACCCACTCCAATATTCTTGCCTGGAGAATCCCACTGACAGAGGAGCCTGGCGGGCTATATATAGTCCATGAGATTGCAAAAAGTTGGACACGATTCAGGGACTAACACTGATATATACTGTGTGTCCAAGGTTCACTGTCCTCTTGAGCAGCACAGAAAAATAATTTCTGACCTACCTAAAGCTTTGAAATAAAACATGATAACTTGTAAATCTTAGAAGTATAACAAGCAAGATACGTTAAAATTTTAGACAACACAAATTTCAAACTAACAAACATCAAATGGGCAAATGGACAGATGTCATTATGTAGATGTATGTTAAACATAAAGTTTTAAATATTTTATTTTCCAAAACAAATTTCTTTTAGGCTTAAATAAGTACTTACCTTTCATCTACTTCAAGAAGAACACAACCAGGAGTATGTGTTGTGGTAAACATTCTTTTATCTGCTGGGATTCGAGGAGCTATGAAGAATAGAAAGACTCTTTTTAGAGGCAAATATCTAATTAATTATCCACTTAACATATTAAAAAGGCAACAAACTCTATATGATATGGCAGAAATTTCACTTAAGGGGCAGGCCTTTGAGCACCTAAATCTAATACTTTTCATTATTATTTTCATTTGTCAAATGGCAAAACCCATGGGCTTCTCTCGTGCCCAGTGGTTGCGAATTTGCCTTATAGTTCAGGGGACATGGGTATAACCGCTGGTCCAGGAAGAGCCCATATGCTTCAGAGCAACTAAACCCAGGAGCCATAACTGCTGAGCCCTCACTTGAGAGCCAGTCCACGCGCTACAACTGCTGAAGCCCGCTCACCCAGAGCCTATGTTCTGCAGCAAGAAACCACCAGAAGGAGAAGCCCTCTCACCACAACTAGAGAGGAGCCCCGCTTGCCAAAACCAGAGAAAGCCCTCACAGCAACAGAGACCCAGTGAAGCCAAAAATCATGACCTTTTAAAAGTAATACCTACTCGAGTTAAATACAGAGAAAGTCTGTGTACACTGAATACTTTACTCGTCCCAAGTAATCCAACAGTCAAACCCAGAGTACTTTAGAATTCAGGATGGAAATGTTTTATTATACTTAGAGGTTGCAAAATGTGGTCCACTGGAGAAGGGAATGGCAAACCACTTCAGTATTCTTGCCTTGAGAACCCCATGAACAGTATAAAAAAAGCAAAAAGATAGGACACTGAAAGATGAACTCCCCAGGTCGGAAGGTGCCCAATATGCTACTGGAGATCAGTGGAGAAATTACTCCAGAAAGAATGCAGAGATGGAGTCAAAGCAAAAACAACACTCAGTTGTGCTTGTGACTGGTGATAGAGGCAAGGTCCAATGCTATAATATTGCATAGGAACCTGGAATGTTAGGTCCTTGAATCAAGGCAAATTGGAAGTGGTCAAACAGAAGATGGCAGGAGTGAACGTTGACATTCTAGGAATCAGCAAACTAAGATGGACTGGAATAGGTGAATTTAACTCAGATGATCATTATATCTACTTCTGTGGGCAGAAATCCCTTAGAAGAAATGGAGTAGCCATCATAGTCAACAAAAGAGTCTGAAATGCAGTACTTGGATGCAGTCTCAAAAACGACAGAATGATCTCTGTTCATTTCCAAGGCAAACCATTCAATATCACAGTAATTCAAGTCTATGCCCCAACCAGTAACACGAAGAAGCTGAAGTTGAATGGTTCTATGAAGACCTGTAAGACCTTTTAGAACTAACACCCAAAAAAGATGCCCTTTTCATTATAGGGGACTCTAATGTAAAAGGAGGAAGTCAAGAAACACATGGGTAACAGGCAAATTTGGACTTGGAGTACAGAATGAAGCAGGGCAAAGGCTAATAGAGTCTTGCCAAGAGAACGCACTGGTCATAGCAAACATCCTCTTCCAACAACACAAGAGAAGATTCTACACATGGACATCACCAGATGGCCAACACTGAAATCAGATTGATTATATTCTTGCAGTCAAAGATGGAGAAGCTCTATGTCAGTAAAAACAAGACCAGCAGCTGACTGTGGCTCAGATCATGAACTCCTTATTGCCAAATTCAGGTTGAAATTGAAGAAAGTAGGGAAAACCACTAGACCATTCAGCTATCCTAAATCAAATTCCTTATGATTATACAGTGGAAGTGAGAAATAGATTTAAGGGACTAGATCTGATAGAGTGCCTGATGAACTATGGATGGAGGTTCATGACATTGTACAGGAGACAGGGATCAAGATCATCCCCAAGAAAAAGAAATGCAAAAAAGCAAAATGGCTGTCTGGGGAGGCCTTACAAATGGCTATGAAAAAAAGAGAAGCAAAAAGCAAAGGAGAAAAGGAAAGATATAAGCATCTGAATGCAGAGTTCCAAAGAACAGCAAAGAGAGATAAGAAAGCCTTCTTCAGCGATCAATGCAAAGAAATAGAGGAAAACAATAGAATGGGAAAGACTAGAGATCTCTTCAAGAAAATTAGAGATACCAAGGGAACATTTCACACAAAGATGGGCTCAATAAAGGACAGAAATGGTATGGACTGAACAGAAGCAGAAGATATTAAGAAGAAGTGGCAAGAATACACAGAAGAACTGTACAAAAAAGATTTTCACAACTCAGATAATCATGATGGTGTGATCACTCATCTAGAGCCAGACATCATGGAATGTGAAGTCAAGTGGGCCTTAGGAAGCATCACTACAAACAAAGCTAGTGGAGGTGATGGAATTCCAGTTGAGCTGTTTCAAATCCTGAAAGATGATGCTGTGAAAGTGCTGCACTCAATATGCCAGCAAATCTGGAAAACTCAGCAGTGGCCACAGGACTGGAAAAGGTCACTTTTCATTCCAATCCCAAAGAAAGCCAATGCCAAAGAATGCTCAAACTACTGCACAATTGCACTCATCTCACATGCTAGTAAAGTAATGCTGAAAATTCTCCAAGCCAGCCTTCAGCAATACGTGAACTGTGAACTTGCAGATGTTCAAGCTGGTTTTAGAAAAGGCAGAGGAACCAGAGATCAAATTGCCAACATTCGCTGGATCATTGAAAAAGCAAGAGAATTCCAGAAAAACATCTATTTCTGCTTTCTTGACTATGCCAAAGACTTTGACTGTGTGGATCACAATCAACTGTGGAAAATTCTGAAAGAGATGGGAATACCAGACCACCTGACCTGCCTCTTGAGAAACCTGTATGCAGGTCAGGAAGCAACAGTTAGAACTGGACATGGAATAACAGACTGGTTCCAAATAAGAAACGGAGTATGTCAAGGCTGTATATTGTCACTCTGCTTATTTAACTTCTATGCAGAGTACATCATGAGAAACGCTGGGCTGGAGGAAGCAGAGGCTGGAATCAAGATTGACAGGAGAAATATCAGTAACTCAAATATGCAGATGACACCACCCTTATGGCAGAAAGTGAAGAAGAACTCAAAAGCCTCTTGATGAAAGTGAAAGAGGAAAGTGAAAAAGTTGGCTTAAAGCTCAACATTCAGAAAACTAAGATCATGGCATCCAGTCCCATCACTTCATAGCAAATAGATGGGGAAACAGTGGAAACAGTGGCTGACTTTATTTTTGTGGGCTTCAAAATCACTGCAGATGGTGATTGCAGCCATGAAATTAAAAGACACTTACTCCTTGGAAGGAAAGTTATACCAACCTAGATAGCATATTCAAAAGCAGAAACATTACTTTGTCAACAAGGTCCATCTATTCAAGGCTATGGTTTTTCCAATAGTCATGTATGGATGTGAGAGTTGAACTATAAAGAAAGCTTAAGTGAAAAAGTGAAAGTGAAGTTGCTCAGTCGTGTCCGACTCTTTGCAACCCGTGGACTGTAGCCCACCAAGCTCCTCCGTCCATGGGATTCTCCAGGCAAGAAAGAAAGCTTAGCGCCAAAGAACTGATGTTTTAGAACTGTGGTATTGGAAAAGACTCTTGAGAGTCCTTAGGACTGCAAGGAAATCCAACCAGTCCATCCTAAAGGAAATCAGTCCTGGGTGTTCATTGGAAGGACTGATGTTGAAGCTGAGACTCCAATATTGTGGCCACCTGATGCGAAGAGGTGACTCATTTGAAAAGACCTTGATGTTGGGAAAGATTGAAGGCAGGAGAAGAAGGGATGAGATGGTTGGATGGCATCATGAACTCAATGGACATGAGTTTGGGTAAACTCCGGGAGTTGGTGATAGACAGGGAGGCCTGGCATGCTGCATCCATGGGGTCACAAAGAGTCGGACACGACTGAGCGACTGAACTGAACTGAACTGAGAGGTTGCATGTAACTAAGCAAACAGGAGGTAGGCTGAGAGAGGTAATTCTTAGGTAGATTGACAAGGAGTCTGCCTCTCCCCAGTTCCCAGCACGACTCAGGGCCCTTGAGGAAGAGAAAGGGACAAACATTTTTTTCTATACTGCTTTGTCTTAGTCACATAAGATGTCTTTTCTTAAATTCTGAGTTGTTATGACAACAATCTTTAAGACTAACTTTCTTCAAGCCCAGAGCTAATGATTACACAACAAAACAACTTGTCTTGCTCAAGGGTAGGTCTTTCCTTAAATTCTGTACTAATGATTATATACCTACAAGATTATACACCTACAAGATCTTTTAGAACTAACACCCAAAAAATATGTCCTTTTCATTATAGGGGACTGAAATGCAAAAGTAGGAAGTCAAGAAACACCTGGAGTAACAGGCAAATTTGGCCGGGAGGAGCAACCTGAGGAGTGGTAGCTGGGCAGGCACAGGAGGGCCTAGAGGAGCTATCCTACGNACTCCGGGAGTTGGTGATGGACAGGGAAGCCTGGCGTGCTGCGATTCATGGGGTCACAAAGAGTTGGACACGACTGAGCAACGGAACGGAACGTAATGATTATATAACAACAATGTATCTTGCTCCTCCTTCTTAACAAGCACCTTTTGACTAGTCTTGTTATCTTAAGATGTATGTTGTATCTGTGGGTCTGGTAAGACCTTTCTATTGTTGTAATCTTATTAATTTAATATGTATGTTGTGGGAGTGGGTCTGGTAAAAGTACTTAAGGCCTTGGTAAGTCTAGCAAGTGGAGTACTCTCTGATGTCTATGTCATCTCTTCTGATGTCTATGTCAGAAGCTTCTCTGTCCTTTTTCACTGTAACAAAGCTTCTGCTACA
Organism: Aepyceros melampus; assembly: GCA_006408695.1. Lineage (NCBI taxonomy): Eukaryota > Metazoa > Chordata > Mammalia > Artiodactyla > Bovidae > Aepyceros > Aepyceros melampus. The sequence continues at coordinate 802,978 of SJXQ01012641.1, forward strand.
TAAAAGTTCCCTGATCCCTGCTACACAAAAGCCTGGTCCCTGATCCTGAAGCAAAATCTTCTTTGGAGATCACAAATCTGACATTGCTAACCATAAGCTATCAAGATATCAGTACAACATGGACATTTTTAATCTGTAATAAAGTTGGCGTGGTCAGTTCTGCTATAGCCCTCTTGGAAAATGCAGTGGTAAAACATTAGGGAATGATTTGGGCATGCTGCAATCTGCATTTGCTTAGGCACAGTTCCATTTTTAAGGCACACAGGTGAATGTAGAAAACGGCACCTAGTTGGAATCATTTAGGAACACAGAGAAACATGCACACACTTGAAGTATCTAGCTGCTGCTTCTGTGCACCAGGTGTGCCCTGAGCCACGCCTGTCCAACCTGGTGATGGAACTCTCCATCTGATTTTAGATGACTTCCGTTTCAGTGCTCATAGTAATGCACGAGCTGTGGCCCTTGCAACACCTGTGTCCACAGCAAACTGCAAGGCTTTTCCATGGTGAAGAGCTGCATTTACTGTAACATTTGTGCATTTTTTAGTCATTTATTATGTAACACTGTGTTGTCATTTTATGAGACTCCCATCGTATTTTGTTTTTAAATTTTTAATGTATTGAGTGCTGTACCCCTAAACTATAGGCCTTTTCCCTAAGTCCTGTGATTTGTGTGAATTTTTTTGCACAGGATGATAAATTTCAAAAAAGCATGTTATCACGTTACAAGCAGAATCGACTATAATTTTAAAATATAATGAATGGAAGCTGATATGTGAATTTAGCAATGTAGTTACACCATCAGAGAACAAACTACACTGTTTACTCAGGGGGGCTTTCAAAACACTTAAAAAACCTAAACTCATTCTTTCAACTTTTCTGTGCAACAGTTTCAGTGCTCCTATGTCCAGAAGACAGAAGAGAAAGACCACAGGATGGTCATCAGCAGAGAAAGGACAGAAGTCCGTGTATCTGTGGCCAAGTCTATGCTTGGACCCGGCGGCCCTGCTGTCCTTGAAGGAGACACCAGCACCAGAAGTCAAGGCTGGCAGACAGAGACGTCAGGGAGACCAGGCTCAGGGAAGAGGGGGCTTTCACGGGCTCCTTTCTGATGCATGGACGCGTCACAGCTGAGCTGAATGCAGATAGTCCCAACTTACCTTGGTAACCCGAGTGAATCTTCTCCACCAGCAAGAGACAGCAGGGCTCAGGCTCCGTGAGTGCCGAGCTGTGCGCGTTAATCAAGTAGGGGGTGATCTGGAACGGGCAGTAAGGCCGCTGCAGCTCCCCGGCTTCACCTCCGCTGAAGAAGAAAAGAGTGGTTAGTGCTGGTCATGAAGCGTCCACTTAGTCCAAGGTGAAACGAGGCCAGGGAAAATGTTCAGTAATTTTCAAGGGAGACAGGTCCAAGTCTAAAATGTCTAAACATATTTATTTACTTTTTAAAACTTTTTACTTTGTAGTCGGGTATAGCTGATTAACAATGTTGTGACAGGCAGTTTCAGGTGAACAGCAAAGGGACTTGGCCATACATATATACATGTATCCATTCTTCCCCAAACTCCTCTCCCATCCAGGCTGCCACATAACACTGAGCAGCACTCCCTGTTCTATACAGTAGGACCTTCTTGGTTTATCCATTATAAACATAGCAGTGCTAAACAATTTATTTTTAAAAGAAGGGAAACGTTAGTTTAAATGTTTAGTACCCAAGGCAATGATACTTGTTTGTTATTCGATGAGTAAGAGGTTTTCTGGAGACCTGGCTCATCACTCTGAGTGTGAACTGGTCACTGATTCCAGCGTGACTGTCCACTCCTGCTGGGAAGAGAGACAGGCAGAGCCGTCCATCTCATTTCATGCGTCTAAAACAAGCATCATGTAACAGGGTCCCTTGGGACCAGTGCCCCCAAGCCAGTCCCCAGGCACCCCCTCCTTTCTACATTCTTGTTCAAAAGACAGATCCAGCACCACCACTTAAAGCTGCTCCCCTGCCTGGTGCAGGCCTGGCATTCGGCTCAGCATCACCCACAGTGCCTGGTGGGTGCGACAGCACAGCCCCCTCCGCCACCAAGCACAGAGGCTCCTGAGGGCGGGGAGGCTCTACAGCAACCCTCAAATATCCATCCAGTTTGATTGCCCAGTTACCGGGAAGAAGTTTCCACCTGGTTCTGACCAAACATCCCAGACCGAAGTTCATGCTCTGTTTCTGCCATCATGTCTCTCCTCTCTGACCATCATCAGCCCAGATGCTCAGGCGGGGTATCTGCTCGCCCAGCAGACCCGCCCCTTCTTGGGCGCTCTGCTCTCCTCAAACCCCAGCATCTCCTGCCACTTCTCTACGGAGTCATGACCCTGCTTCCGAGGTCACCGCTCAGAAGAGCGCCCTCTGCTGACACTGACCTGCCAGCGCCCGTACTTCTGCAGGTGGCTCTCCTGCGAGCACCACTTCTGTGAGCGCTTTTCTGGGGTCATCTGGCCCTGGGCTTCTCATCGCCAGTGATACATCGATGACCTGCGCATCTGTCTCTAGCCCGGCCTTCTGCCCTGAATCCTGGGCTCCTGGACTGACACCTTGGCAGCATCACAGGGCAGATTTCTAGTCGACATTGAACACTCATCCACAACTCATCACATGTTCCCCCCACTCGAACTCTTCAGGCAGCTGCTAATCCTGCAATTTCCTTACCCCATACATGGCACCTTGAGCCAAAGACCCCCACATCTCCTTATCTACTCTGTCTCACACCCCAAACTAACCCATCAGTATACACTGTTTCTGTAGCCTCCCCTACAGAAACATCCAGAAGATCCACAGTATCTCCACGTCCACCTGCACTGCCTGGTCTGGGACCCAGCACTTCCTGGCTATACCACTTCTGCAAACCCCCACCCAGCACAGCACCTTTCATACATCAACAAGCCTTTCATACCATCAACGATATTTCCTTCTAAGAAATGGAAATGCCCTGTCTCTACCCACGGAACATTCCTGAAGCACTGGTGACCCTGTAGCAGCCACTGCCCAAGGACCTGGATCTGGAGAGCAACCATCTCTGCTGAGCCTGGGATGACAAGTCTGCTAAAAAGGAAGTGTCAAAACCACCGGCGACTCTCGCTGGGCCAGGAGCTAACTTTGTTAGCCTAGTTAACCAGCAGCTCCTGCCGGTCACAGAGGAACAACAGGAACACCTGGAGGCTTGACAAATACCTTACTGCTAGGATGAGACTCTGAAACAACAATGAAGAAAAGGATAAAGAGAGCTGAGATTTGGTTCAAAATAATAGGGAGAGGGGCCTGAGGTGGTGGAACAGATGGCACAGGCCTGGCCACGGTTAAAGTTATTCATGCCAAATGATCAGTACATATCAGTTCATTATACTAGTTTTTATATTATTTTGAAAATTCTCGGAGTTTTATAAGTGGCTTCCCTGAACAAAACGTTTCATCCAGGAGTCAGAAAGCCCTATGGTCTCTGCCCCTGCTTCCCTGTCTTCTCCACCCTCCCCATCCCCGTCCTCCCTGGAGCCCAGTGTGCTGCGCCCAGGGCCTCTGTACTTGCCCGGAAAGTCTTCTCTCAAACACGCTGCTTCCTCACATCCTTCAGGGCTCTGGTCAGTTAGGCCTCGAACAAGAGAAGAGTTCCTTGACCACCGTGAATACACTGCAACCTCTCCACTGCCTGGAACCCCCTTACTCAGCTCACGTTCTACACGGAACTTACTACAACTGACACATGTGTATTTACACAGCTGTTTACTATTAGCCTCCATCCCTATAGAACACAAAGTCCATGAGGGCAGAACTTTGTTTTGATCCTAGCACCACAGTGCTCAGCTCAGAAAACGCACCTGAAAGGCACCTGTTACTAAAGTAACAAACACATTCAACGCTTACTATTGGGCAGGCACTGCTCTCAGATCTTCATGAACAACTCACCGGTGAGTGACAAAAGGAACCAGCATGGGCCTTCTCCCCTACACCATTCCAGGTTATCCCACCCCAAGCATTCAAATACTATTAGCTCAGGTCTCCCCCAAGTCCATGGAGTGTCTGAACGATCTATTACAAGGATTTCTCTTCTCTAAATATCAAGGCTATTTATTATTAGTAACTTCAACACTAATGTTGGTGATCACAATATCATTTTAAAATGTTTTTTTCTTTTACTAGGAAGGGCTCTCCCAGCGGCTCAGTGGTAAAGAATCTGCCTGCCAAAGCAGGAGACACAGGTTTGATCCCTGGGAAGGGAAGATCCCCTGCAGGAGGAAATGGCAATCCACCCCAATACTCTTGCTTGGAAAATCTCACAGACAGAAGAGCTGGCGGGCTACAGTCCACGGGGTGGCAAAAGAGTCGGACACGAGTGAGCCATCAAACAGCAACAAACATTAACATGTCATAGTAAACTGAAAGCAGGAAAAGAATCACTAATAAATTCTACCAGAAATCAATTACAATTAAACTTCTGATCTCTTTTTTTCTAGTTCTCTGTCTCTGGACCTTTTAGTGAAAGTTGCACAGTCATGTCTGACTCTTTGCAACCCCATGGACTATACAGTTCAAGGAATTCTCCAGGCCAGAATCCTGGAGTGGGGTAACTGTTCCCTACTCCAAGAGATCTTCCCAACCAAGGGATCGAACCCAGGTCTCCTGCATTGCAGGTGGATTCTTTACCAGCTGAGCCACTAGGGAAGTCTTTAAGTCTTCTCATAAATATACCTATCTTCTTTAAGGTTGTTCAAAGTTGCAAAAATTAATTTTAAATATGACTGAAAAACAAAAACCAAACAAAACCAAAAAAGCCCCAGACAAAGTGGGCTTCAGATCCGAGTGATCTTTCCGGTCTTTTCTCCTATTGCGTTACTATCTACTTTTCTCACAGGCACATGTATCTTCTCAGTCAAAACATAAGAACTCCTTGTAGCAAGAACCAGGTCTTGTCTTTTGTATCCATGGAAGACCTAGCTGAATACAGAAGAATCAAAATAAGTGCTAAATAAAATCAGAGAGGTAAACTTGGAATTTGGGATTAACAGATACAGATGACTATATATAAAACAGATAAACAGCAAAGACCTCCTACACAGCACAAGGAACTATATTCAATTATCATGTAATAACCAGTAATGAAAAAGAATCTGGAAAAGAATATGTATGTGAATAGTGGTGCTAGGGGTAAAGAAACTGACTGCTAAGGCAGGAGACACAGGAGATGGGGGTTGGATCCTTGGGTGGGGAAGATCTCGGGAGGAAGGCATGGCAAACCACTCCAGTATTCTTGTCTGGAGAACCCCATGGACAGAGGAGCCTGGCTGCAGATAGGGTCGCAGAAAGTCAAACACAACTGGGGCGACTTAGCACTAGCACGCACATGTGAATGACGGCAGTAGTGGTAAAGCACTCACCTGCCAGCGCAGGAGATCTAAGAGACATGAGCTTGGTCCCTGGGTCAGGAAGATCCCCTAGAAGAGGGCATGGCAACCCATTCCAGTTATCCTTGTCTGGAGAATCCCATGGATGGAGGAGCCTCAAGGGCTACAGTCCACAGGGTTGCAAAGAGTCTGACACAACTGGAGCGACTTAGTATGCATGTATATAACTGAATCACTTTGCTGTACATCTGAAATACTGTAAGTCAGCTACTGTTTCTTCATGTGCATGCTCATGTCTTTGTGATGCCATGGATTGTATGTAGCCCACCAGGCTCCTCTGTCCAAGAGATTCTCCAGGCAAGAATACTGGAGTGGGTGCCATTTCCTATTCAAGGCAATCTTCCCAACCCAGGGATAAGCTATATGTCAAGAAAAAATTAAAATATAACCAGAGCCTAACCCACTGCTCCTGGCCTCAGGGAGCACCCATACTCATCTGATCCTACAGAAGAAGGACTTCACTGGTGCAAATTCATACTGTGAGGCCTCTAGAAACAAAGACACCCATCAGTGTCCTGCCCTGGGTGGCTCCTCCTCAAAGCATCACTAACCAAACAGGACACTCTTTTAGGACACTCTTTTAAGAGACAGAGCTACTCTTAAAATAGGACTCCTCTCCCCTTTACCAAGATCTCATCCCACCCAGGATTTACCCAGGGCTTTCCTGCTGATCAGCAGCCCTCAGGAGAGGCCCTGAGAGCCACTGATGATGGCCTTTCCCTGTCATCTCCTGCACTTCTGTGTTTCTACACCTGCCCGGACTCACTGCTTTAAACGTTAACATAGTCATCGTGTGACACAAGTATTTTGCTGGTGATATTCCATGCCATGGTAATAGTTTGGACATGTCTCAAAAACTTGGAATTTAGACTACATAGAGCTTTTGGGTGTAGGATATATAATACATTTTTTTCATTGTGTTTTCTTTCCTTGGATAAATTTCCCAGAGCTGTGTACCTAAGCGATATGATCATTTCATGACTCTCATAATATGTTGGCAAACTAAGTTCCAAAAAGTGTTACCAATTCAGTGTCATTAACATTTTCTTGGGATTTCCCTGGTGATCCAGGGGTTGAGAATCTGGCTTCCAATGCAGGGGAGTTGGGTTTGATCCCTGGTCAAGGAAATAGGATTCCATTCGCTGCAAATACTGAACCCATGTGCTCAAGAGCCTGTGCTCTGGACTAGAGAGCCTTCGAGACATAATGAGGACCCAGCACAGTGGAAAGAAAGAAATACATTTTTCCCTTCACAACTCTCATGCCAAAGGTTCTGCTTCAGGTTTATAAACTTCTGCATTTGTTTTCCTGATTTACAAGGGGATAAATCTGCCCACCTAGGACACAGTAGGACACTGAGTCTATTCTCAAGTATTACTGATTGCTTTTGCCTGGTGAGTCTCCCTAATTATATATCTTGAACATTTGTTCACTGGAGTGAACAGTCCCCAGCTATAGAAACCAAGGAAATGTTTTTTTTTTAAATACACTAAAGGAGCATTTACAATGAGAATTCTAAAGACCCAAAATACCAAATATAGTCCAGGTGCTTATATCCCTGGGGGAAGGATCATTAGCAAGAGTCAGAAACTGGACTTCTGAATAATTGAGAAAAATGTTTATGACTTTTAATTTAAAAACCTCCAGTTTAAAAGTAAATGGACCGATGGCCAAACTGTCATAATTCATGAAACTAAAAGAGTTGTGGTCCCAGAATTCTGAAACCATAAGTTGTTACAGGATATCCAGAAATAAATGAAAGAACTTGACAAAAGCAGCTGCCCAGATGGCTCAGAGGTGAAGAATCTGCCTGTGATGCAGGAGACACAGAAGATGTGGATTCGATCCCTGGGTTGGGAAGATCCCCTGGAGAAGGGAATGGCTACCCACTCCAGTATTCCTGCCTGGAGAATTCCATGAACAGAGGAACCTGGTGGGCAACAGTTAAAAGCGTCGCAGAGTCAGACACAACTGAGCACGGTGAGAAAAAGAAGTGAAAAAATAAGGTAAAGAAATTAATTTCTCTAAGATGTCCTGTTGTCTCAACATAAAAACTGTTTCACTCAAGGCTGATATAAATCACCGAGGAATTAAGGCAAGAGAAGGATGTTTCAGAAACACCCTTAGTCTTCTGATCTGACTTTCAGATCAGATGGGGGGAGCCAGGCTCAGATGGGAGCCATCCTGTGGGGCCACTTTCAAGTGCTTAGCTTTGTCTGGGGCGAGGCTTCCTGCTTTAAGGTGCAGTCCCAGCAGCCAAGCTGTCAAAGGCTCTGGATTCACGCTGCCAAGGTGAAGGCCAGCTCCATACTGAGTGTGACACTGGTGCCTCTGTGACCGTGGCAGCTCAGAAACGGCTCGCTCTCGACTGTGGGGGACCTGACTGCCACCCAAATCCCCAGGCCGTGCACTGAGGGACTCTGAGATAGGACCACTCCACCCAGATGCCAGGATCCTCCAGCGTGTGGAGCTTGGACTCCCTTTAGGTGCCTGGCCCAGCTCTCTAAGCTGCACTGCAGCCCAAGCTCGTGCCCCCAGCCCTGCTTTGGCCTTGCTCCTTCCGGCCAGGGCTCTGATGCTGGTTGAGGGGTCCTCTAAACCCCTACTCCATAATCATAAGTGCCCAAATCAACACAGTTACTGTGTCGATCCACCAGAGAAGTCTTTGTGAAGGTTAACTGGGTTACTCCACTAAAGCATCAAGAAGGGATCCTGACAACCAGTAACCCCTCAAAAGATGACAGCAGTAAAGATCAGCCTTTACGCTGTGGATGCTCTAAACATCCCCAGGGCTTCACTTACCCACTGACTGCTCGGTCCTCTCGGCAACCCTGTGTTAACAGGCACATTAGAAACTAAGATTCTCATTTTACGATGAGAAGCCAGGTGGCCTCCAAGGTTCATGTGTTTGGTCGCTAGGTCGTCTCTTTGTGACCCCATGAGCTGCAGCATGCCAGGCTTCCCTGTCCTTCACCATCTCCCAGAGCTTGCTCAAATTCATGTCCATTGAGTTGGCGATGCCATCCAACCATCTCGTCCTCTGTCACCCCCTTCTCCTTCTGCCTTCAATCTTTCCCAAGATCAGGGTCTTTTCCAATGAGTCGTCTCTTTGCATCAGGTGGCCAAAGGATTGGAGCTTCAGCTTCAGCACCAGTCCTTCCAGTGCATATCCAGGACTGATTTCCTTTAGGGTTGACTGGTTTGATTTCCTTGTAGCCCAAAGGACTTTCAAAGAGTCCAAGGTTCATGAAGGGACATAATTCAATTTGAAACTCAGACCTTCAGATTCCAAGCTTAAAATTCCTTGCACATAAAAAATACTGCAACTCTACTGTAAGGTGAACTCGCCTGCACTATTTACACATCAGGCATCTGAATTCAGTGCATTCCCCAGGAGTCCTCAAACACAGAACGTCAGTCTATGGGATCTCAAACAGTAGATGGGTGCCCACAGTCACTTCCACACCTGGGCTAGACTGTGCAAGTTCTTGTTGCTGAAGTTGTGCTCTAAAGAAAGTGGTCAGCTCCTTCTCAGAGGTCTGTATGACAAACCTACGTGGAAACGTGCTCTAACTCTGGGCCAGACCTGACAGCCACTGAGTTTATACAGCTTCCTATGCCCTCTTAATGTTCTCTGAACTCAGAGGAAGGGACATAAGGAGGTAACATGTGCATAAGCCAGGAACAGTGTGGGGGCTAAAAAGTGGCTCTTGGGGAGAGTCTGGATCCTTGGGGTTCCTAAGGCCAAAGTAGAGTGTCAGGAGTGAACAAGATGGACACCATCTTTATGGAGCAAGTTAACGTTTAGGTCTGAAAGACAACAATTTCAGAGACTAGTATGTTTTTGCAAGTAGGGAAAATATTAAATAATTAGCAAAGATAAGAAGGTGAAAAAATCAGACAGAGATGGTAGGGCGATACTGAAAGGTAAATGAGAAAAGAGCTGGTGAACAGTCCCACGTGTGTGTTCTGTCCACAGCTGTACCTCAGCACCTAGAACAGCTCTCAGCACACAGAGATGGCTGCATAAATGTCCCCGGGATGAATCCATGACAAACAAAAGCAGAAAAACAAATATGGACAGTTAAAGTTTGACAACACATATTTAGGAAAGAGGAAGAAAAATGAAATCAGTGTTTCTGAATGATGAGAACAGGAAAGAAGGAAAGCTATGACAAGTCCAGAGAGCATATTAAAAAGCAGAGACATCACTTTGCCCACAAAGGTCTATATATTCAAAGCTATGGTTTTTCCAGTAGTCATGTATGGATGTGAGAGTTGGACCATAAAGAAGCTGAGTGCTGAAGAACAGATGAGTTTGAATTGTGGTGCTGGAGAAGACTCTTAAGAGTCCCTGAGACTGCAAGGAGATCAAATCAGTCAATCCTAAAGGAAATCAACCCTAACAGTCACTGGAAGGACTGATGCTGAAGCTCCAATACTTTGGGCACCTGATGTGAAGAGCTGACTCACTGGAAAAGATCCTGACACTGGGAAAGATTGAAGGCAGGAGGAGACGGGGACGACAGAGGATGACATCAATGACTCACTGGACATTAGTTTGAGCAAACTCCGGGATATGGTGAAGGACAGGGAAGCCTGGCGTGCTGCAGTCCATGTAGAAACAAAGAGTAGGATGTGACTGAGCGAAAAGCTGGGGTGACAGGTGTCTTTTCTGAAGCTTCTACAAAACATGTACAGAGGACAGGAGAGGGTCTGTGGTTAAAAAAAAAAAAAGCCTATAAAACTGATCTTCACTGGGCTGGGCAGTGGACTGAAAACAAAAAAAAATGTACAGAAATCTGGATCTGCAGGATGAAGTTCTGGGGATCCACTTCACAACAGTGTGAACAGACTTCACGCTGCTGAACCAATCAAAAATGGCTGTTGTTCAGTTGTTAAGTCATGTCTGACTCTGCAATTCCATGGACTGCAGCATGCCAGGCTTCCCTGTCCTTTACCATCTCCTGGAGTTTGTTCAGACTCATGTCCATAACGTCAGTGATGCCATCCAACCATCTCATCCTCTACCACCCACTTCTCCTCCTGACTTCAATCTTTCCCAGCCATCAGGGTCTTTCCTAATGAGTCAGCTCTTCAGTTCAGTTCAGTCGCGCAGTCGTGTCCGACTCTTTGCGACCCCATGAATCGCAGTACGCCAGGCCTCCCTGTCCATCACCAACTCCCGGAATTCACTCAGACTCACGTCCTTTGAGTCCGTGATGCCATCCAGCCATCTCATCCTCTGTCGTCCCCTTCTCCTCCTGCCCCCAATCCCTCCCAGCATCAGGGTCTTTTCCAATGAGTCAACTCTTCGCATAAGGTGGCCAAAGTACTGGAGCTTCAGTTTTAGCATCATTCCTTCCAAAGAAATCCCAGGGTTGATCTCCCTCAGAATGGACTGGTTGGATCTCCTTGCAGTCCAAGGACTCTCAAGAGTCTTCTCCAACACCACAGTTCAAAAGCATCAATTCTTCTGCGCTCAGCCTTCTTCACAGTCCAACTCTCACATCCATACATGACCACAGGAAAAACCATAGCCTTGACTAGACGGACCTTAGTCGGCAAAGTAATGTCTCTGCTTTTGAATATACTATCTAGGTTGGTCATAACTTTTCTTCCAAGGAGTAAGCGCCTTTTAATTTCATGGCTGCAGTCACCATCTGCAGTGATTTTGGAGCCCAAAAAAACAAAGTCTGACACTGTTTCTACTGTTTCCCCATCTATTTCCCATGAAGTGATGGGGCCAGATGCCATGATCTTCGTTTTCTGAATGTTGAGCTTTAAGCCAACTTTTCCACTCTCCTCTTTCACTTTCAACAAGAGGCTTTTTAGCTCCTCCTCACTTTCTGCCATAAGGGTGGTGTCATCTGCATATCTGAGATTATTGATATTTCTCCCAGCAATCTTGATTCCAGCTTGTTAAAGTACTGGAGCTTCAGTTTTAGCATCATTCCTTCCAAAGAAATCCCAGGGTTGATCTCCCTCAGAATGGACTGGTTGGATCTCCTTGCAGTCCAAGGGACTCTCAAGAGTCTTCTCCAACACCACAGTTCAAAAGCATCAATTCTTCTGCGCTCAGCCTTCTTCACAGTCCAACTCTCACGATGGTAAATTTTGTGAATGTGTTTTTTTTTACCATAATAAAATAATCAAAACAAGAGAAAAGGGTTTGGGATCAAAAAGAAAGCTGATCTATACTAAAATCTTTAAAAGATATTTTATGAAAAGTATGAAATAAAATATAAAGGGTGACTTGAGAAAGGATTTCTGTCAGTTCCAGAAAAAACATCTACTTCTGCTTTATTGACTATGCCAAAGCCTTTGACTGTGTGGATCACAAAAAACTGTGGGAAATTCTTCAAGAGATGAGAATTCTAGACCACCTTACCTGCCTCTTGAGAGTCCCTTGGACTGCAAGGAAATCAAGCCAGTCAATCCTAAAGGAAATCAGTCCTGAATATTCATTGGAAGGACTGATGCTGAAGCTGAAACTCCAATACTTTGACCACCTAATGCAAAGAACTGACTCATTGGAAAAAACCCTGATGCTGGGAAAGACTGGGGGCAGGAGGAGAAGGGGAGAACACAGGATGAGATGGTTGGATAGCATCACTGACTTGATGGATATGAGCTTGAACAAGCTCTGGGAACTGGTGATGGACAGGGAAGACTGGTATGCTGCAGTCCATGAGGTCACAGAGAGTTGAACATGACTGAGCGACTGAACTGAACTTACCTCCCTCCTGAGAAATCTGTATGCAGATCAAGAAGCAACAGTCAGAACCGGATGTATATTGTCACTCTGCTTATTTAAGTTATATGTAGTTAAGTTATATGTAGAATACATCATGTGAAATGCTGGGCGGGTGAAGCACAAGCTGGAATCAAGACTGCTGGGAGAAGTGTCTGTAACCTCAGATATGCAGATGACACCACCCTTATGGCAGAAAGAGAAGAGGAACTGAAGAACCTCTTGATGAAAGTGAAAGAGGAGAGTGAAAAAGTTGGCTTAAAACTCAACACATGAGGTACCATTTCATACCAGTCAGAAGAGCTGCGACCCAAAAGTCTGCAAGCAATAAATGCTGGAGAGGGTGTGGAGAAAAGGGAACCCTCTTAACACTGTTGGTGGGAATGCAAACTAGTACAGCCCCTATGGAAAACAGTGTGGAGATTCCTTAAAAAATTGCAAATACTTTTGTTTTCTGAGATTTGGGTTTTCTCTTTTTTTGACAAGAAAGCAAAGACATGTGTTAGATTTCACTCATTTAGCAGTAATGTGAGTGACTTTTTTTCTGCATGGAATTGTAATTCATAGTACTGAAAATATATGTTCTAAAAGTTTATACTATGGGTAATGTAATGGCCACATGCATTGTACATGTTTTCAATAAATCTGCTTTATTCACACACACAAAAAATTGCAAATAGAACTGCCATATGACCCAGCAATCCCACTGCTGGGCATATACACCGAGGAAACCAGAACTGAAAGAAACACATGTACCCCAATGTTCATCGCAGCACTATTTATAATAGCCAGGACATGGAAACAACCTAGATGTCCATCAGCAGACGAATGGATAAGAAAGCTGTGGTACATATACACAAAGGTTTACTCAGCCATTAAAAAGAATACACTTGAATCAGTTCTAATGAGGTGGATGAAACTGGAGCTGATTATACAGAGTAAAGTAAGCCAGAAAGAAAAACACCAATACAGTATACTAACACATATATATGGAATTTAGAAAGATGGTAATGATAACCCTGTATGCAAGACAGCAAAAGAGACACAGATGTATAGAATGGACTTTTGGACTCTGAGGGAGAGGGAGAGGGTGGGATGATTTGGGAGAATGGCATTGAAACATGTATACTATCATTAAGAAACGAATCGCCAGTCTATGTTTGATACAGGATACAGGATGCTTGGGACTGGTGCATGGGGATGATCCAGCGAGATAATATGGGGTGGGAGGTGGTGGGGGGGTTCAGGATTGGGAGCTCATGTACACTCGAGACGGATTCATGTCAATGTATGGCAAAACCAATACAGTAATGTAAAGTAAAATAAAGTTAAAAAAAAAAAAAAACTAATGTGAAGCTAAAGTGCCAATATTTTGGGCACCTGATGTGAAGAACTGACTCACTAGAAAAGACCCTGATGCTGGGAAAGACTGAAGGCAGGAGGAAAAGGGGAGAACACAGGATGAGATGGTTGGATGGCATCACTGACTTGATGGACATGTTTGAGCAAGCTCTGGGAGACTGTGAAGGACAGGGAAGTCTGGCGTGCTGCAGTCTATGGAGTCACAGAGAGTCAGACATGACAGAGTGATTGAACTAACTAACTGAGAAAGGATGAATGAATCTATGGAATATTCATGACATGGGATAGAAGATCACAAAGAAAATTTCAAGTAGGAATCATCCATCCCCCAGTTCAGGTAAAGCAGCATTTCCAAAGGAAAACAAAATGATGGGAGTCAAAACTTTTAAGGAGAAGAAAAACTGGAAAGGGATCTAACTTTGAGAAGCTTATCTCTAGAGAGAGAGATAATGAAGTCGGTGTAAGAGGAAAAACACTGAATTGTATTCACGTGAAGGAAACAGAGCCTTTGTAGCAATTAATCTGCTATATAGCATGCTGTAATCGAACCATATTTATAGCATATAATCTGTGAAATTAAGTTGACTAAATGAAAGCAAATTTATTGGAACTTTATGTCATTAGAAGCATTTAAAATGTGATTTTCATCACACTTTGCCTTTTAAAAATAAATAAGAAAAACCATATAATTTGCATTGCTGAATAATGCACTCACTTCTGTACTATTTCTGGTAGAATGAAACTGATCTTAACCAGGCGAGATAAACATCTGAATATTGGTCCCATTACCTCTTTTGTCTAGTTGTTCCAGAATGGAAGCTGAGCATGGGCAGTGTGCGTGTAGAACACCCTCATGTCTTGGGGGGCAAGCAGTTCAACAAAATGACAAGACTCCAAGAACTCTTTCTTACAATTCAGGATCAAAGGAGCCTGTTCAGAAACGTGCACTAACCTTCCAGAGAGAAATGAAAACACTGCCACAAAGGTACCCTATGAAAAACATTCAAAATAAATGCACAGTGTTGAGATATGACTAGCAACATTTCCTGAATAAATTTCATCTAGATGTCTACTATGATCAATAACTTAAAACGTACACACACATACATCTGGCAAAGGTAACAAAACTCTGCAACATACTTCTTAGTTATCACTGTAAAACCGGAATTTTTCCTTCTGAAGTAAGTTCTGCCAAACGATACACCAGCTCATTCTATACCTATTAAACAGTGAATCCCTGGTGGCTCAGACAGTAAAGAGTCTGTCTGCAATGCAGGAGACCTGGGTTCAATCCTTGGGTCAGGCAGATCCCCTAGAAAAGGGAATGGCAACCCACTCCAGTATTCTTGGAGAATTCCATGGAGAATTTCTGGTGGGCTACACTCCATGGGATCAGAAAGAGTTGGACATGACTGAGAATGACTAACAGTTTCACTTTCACACTACATACTGTGTTCACTTGATTCCTTCTTCTTCGCAAACTGTGCTGTATCCCTAACAGGACGGTCTTCCCTTTGCCTGTGCATACCTAGGCTTCAAGATCAAGCTCTAGATTTACTTGCTCTAAGATGCTGCCTTTTACATACCTTGTAAGAATCATTTCTCTAATTCATTTCATTAGACATAAACATAATCTACTTATACTCAGCCATGGTTCGTACTGGCTAGCACTGGCATATGTTTTCCTCTCTAGTGTTAATTTGAAGATCTCAAAAGGAAAATGTTTTTCTAAACCTTTTCTCCTTAAATCTCCATAGCACTTACTACAATATGGTAAACTAGTAAAACAAGCATGTAACATTAGGGATATCTCATTCCCAGTATTATAAAATCTTTAAGTTACAATTATGTTGTTCAGTTCAGTCGCTCAGTTGTGTCCAACTCTTTGCAACCCCGTGGACTGCAGCACGCCAGGCTTCCCTGTCCATCAACAACACCCAGAGCTTGCTCAAACTCTTGTTCCATCTACTCGGTGATGCCATCCAACCATCTCATCCTCTGTTGTCCCCTTTTCCTCCTGCCCTCAGTCCTTCTCAGAATCAGGGTCTTTTCCAGTGAGTCAGTTCTTCACATCAGGTGGCCAAAGTATTGGAGCTTCAGCATTGGTCCTTCCAATGAATATTCAGGACTGATTATGTTGAGGTCTACACAAAAATTGGGCTTCCCAGATGGTGCCAGTGGTAAAGAACCCGATGGCCAATGCAGGAGACATAAGAGATGCAGGTTCAGTCCCTGGATCAGGAAGATTCCCTGGAGGAGCGCATGGCAATCCACTCCAGTATTCTTGACTGGAGATCCCCATGGATAGAGGAGCCTGGTGGACTACAATCCATCAGGTCACAAAGAATTGGACTGAAGTGACTTAGCATGCACGCACTACACATAAATTAAGTAATCTCCATCATGGCAGCAAAACATGAACCTCAATTATTCTGTCCACATGAAGAAAAGATAAATACTAAGTAACTCTTTCAAAATTTTACAAAAGATGACATCATCTCAACTCACCTGCTCTATAAAATCCAGTTGTTACAACCTGGAATAGTAGGTATTGGAACGAAGAATGATATAAATAGAAATCAACATTTGGAGATTAGAATACGATGCAGGAAATTACTCTGCAGTGTTGCTTTTTTTCTTTTTCTTAATTTGGGAGAACTCAGGGAAGCTAGGAGAGAGGTACCCCAGAACCACAGCAAAGAAGACTAACACTCATGTGCTGCTTCCTGTTTCAGATGCTTTCTTTGTCAAAGGCAGGAGAGACTCAAGATGCCTCATTAGCAGTTTCCTCCAGTTGTTTACCTCAAACTGTGGTTCCTCAAATGCTCAGTTGTCACTTTAAGAATCTACATCAAGATAAGGTCCCTAGGAAAAACCATCCCAGCTGATATGGCAAAATTGGTGAATTCTTACTGCGGTTTTGGAAGTGTGCTCTGAAGCAATAGTGGCCAGCTCCTCCAGACTGCACGAGGTCACATCAGCTTGAGGTCCTCCGTTCTGACTGAGAATCTGGAAAGACTCATTGTTTGCTAAGAAACACAGGAAAATAGATAGGTAGTCTGTTTCACAACAGTATCTTTAGGAAATCATTTTCATCACGATTACAGTTGGCTAATTTTTTTAGGATAAGGGCACCTCAGAATATTTTCCTTGAAAGATCAGTTTTTTCCTTCACCTAAATCACTGACAGTTGTATAAACTTAAGATTTTGAATTTATGAATTTGGGATGTTCTGGTTCATAGGGAACAAGATAAATTTAAAGTACCAAAACAAGGTACCGAAACCAAAAATTCTCAATATACACAGAGGGGATTTGTATGGCAGAAACATTACTCCAGTATTCAGGAATTATATATCATCTATTTAGCCACAGAGGTTTGTGCTACAGAATGTGCACTTTTAAAGTCCTTTGAGAAGAAAGTTGTCAAAAGAAAAAGTGTTTACAACCATTCCATCTTAATTTGGTAAATTCCTGACATGACATGACTGCATTTTAAAAGTATGCCTATGATAGGGAAATGTAAATGTATCTAGTTCGACTATTCCCCCCTCAATAATCATGGAAGACAATATTCCTTTAAAAAGTGAATCTCCAAAATGTGGTATGCCAAACTCTTACCCTCCCGAAATAAAGCTGCAAAACATTGCAACAAAAATACTAAACTATTACATGAATAGGGCTTTTGGGATGGCTCTGTGGTAAAGAATCCACCTGCCAAGCAGGAGACGCAGATTTGATGCCTGGGTTGGGAAGATCCCCTGGAGACGGGCATGGCAACCCAATCCAGTATTCTTGCCTGGAGAATCCCATGGACAGAGGCGCCTGGCAGAGGCACTAGGATTGCAAAGAATCAGACACGTTGAAGCGCATGCACACAGTGCTAATGTGAAAAACTAAGATGCCAGTGGCCATCAGTGTAGATTTATTCATCCCACATAGAACATCATAAAAAACTGAAAACATTTCTGTGCCTTAAACCAGGCAGACAATGCTTCTGGCCTGGCTGCCATTTATGAGCAGTGATGTGTATGCAAGACTGTATTTGCCCGTTTACCTTGTACACTGTGTACACAGAGAAGGGCATAGTTAAGGGCATCCAGCGTGCTTGGTTTACCATGTCTTTCCGATGGGAAGTATTTTTTCATTTCTTGGACAACCATTACAAGTTCTTCAGAAATTCTGTTTCGATTTTGCTGTTTACTGTAAGATCAAAAACAAAAAATTCTAAATTCACATTTAGGATTACAATAGGTCAACTTTCATTGAACAGTGTATTTCAGAGCCATGCCTGCTTTCTGAGCACTTAACATGAATCAGCTCATTCAGTTCACAGATTTATTATCCCTTTTTTACATGTGGGGAATCACAGGTCAAGAAATTGGTAAACATCAAACCTTTTCTACTGTTTGATTCCCACTTCAGCCTAGAGTCAGCAATTCCCTAACCACTTTTTACCTACTTATATAGTTAACTTCCTTCAGTGTCTCCAAGGTATTTCATTCCAAGCTGCTGGAGACTCCCGGTAAACTCTTCCCTAGGCTTATAAACAAAATGCAAAAAGATGGAAGCCTGTCTTTCCCTTGTACTGCCCCAGCAAAGAACAACAAACATATCAGGTCATTTCACCTGTTGCTGGTCTGCACGAATTTGCTCCGCAGCTCGCATTTCTGGCTCCATAGCTCAGCAGCATCATTCACGGGGGCCTCAGGACCACTGGCCTGTGGTCCTTCAAGTTCATGACGCTGGTTCCCCTGGGGTTCTCATATTTATCACTAGACCTTTCTACATCTTCACAGGGATCCATCTTTCGCCCAGCAGCCCTCAGTCAGTCGCCCGCTCTTTGCTACTTTGCAATCAGCGACCGAATCGTATTTCTCATTGGGTCCATGCACGCCTTAGAGATGTCAGTCATCATTAGCGGGCAATTACTGACTCTGCTCCTCCCGGGGGCACTTTTCTCCCCAGTATTTCCCTGCAACTTGGGATGTCTCCGCTCACCGGAGATCCACCCTGGAGGGGGAGGGTGGAAATAAAAGTGACAAGTGTCAAGAGAAACACAATTCGATTCCGGAAGCCCGGCTGTGGCTCCCGGGGTGGGCAGCCCTGAGGGAGACCCCGGCCCCGGCAGCCCCAGTAATCGCGGCGCACCCAGGAACAGGACCAAGCAAGAAGCCACTTGAAGCACAAAGTTCCCACAGCGCAGGACAGGCTTGAGGCGACCGCGGGCGACGGGCTCCGAGCCCACCTCGCCCGGGCCGAGCACTCACCCGCCGCCGCCCGCGCTGCTCAGCCCATCAGACCCGACCCCGCGCGGTCTCGAGCCCTGCCGCGTGCCAGGCGACAGCCGGCACCACGCCCCCCGCGCGCCACGTGACACGGCTCCGCCCCCGGGGCGCACGATTGGCTGCCGCCTCCAGCTCTACGGGTCCCCATTGGTTCGGGGGCGGGGTCCGCGCCGGGGCGCCCGGGTTACATAAGGGGAGGTGAGGGAGCGAAGGCAAGGGCCTCAGAGTCCCTTACGTAACACCGGGGATTCGGCCTGAGGACCGCACACGACCAATCCTACTGGTCGGCGCGCAGGCAGGGGGCGGAGGGACCCTGAGGAGGCCCTAGTCTCGGCTCCCTTACGGCGTCGGAGGATGGGCCACGGGGGCCTCTGGAGCGAGCGCGGCAGTGATAGGGCACCGGAGCAACCAATCACGAGGGGGCGGGCCCCGAGCGGCAGGGTGGGCGGGATCGGCCCAGCCTCCAAGTGATTGCCAGCCGCACCCGACTCCAGTACTCTTGCCTGGAAAATCCCATGGGCGGAGGAGTCTGGTAGACTGCAGTCCATGGGGTCGCTAAAAGTCGGACACGACTGAGCAACGTCACTTTGACTTTTCACTTTCCTGCATTGGAGAAGGAATGGCAACCCGCTCCAGTGTTCTTGCCTGGAGAATCCCAGGGACGCGGGGGCCTGGTGGGCTGCCGTCTATGGGGTCGCACAGAGTTGGACACGACTGAAGCGATTTAGCAGCAGCAGCAGCAGCAGCAACCAGGGAGCGCCAGGAGGTGTCCGGAAGGGTGGAGCTGGCGGGTTGGGCATCCGGAGGAGGGCGCTGGATGTCCTATCGCAGCACTTTCTTTATGTCTTCTCGAGTTCCCGTCGTTTCCATCTTTGTTAACGACCTTCTTTCTCTCACTCCTGCCGACACTAAGAGAGCGGCCGGGAGGACCCAGGCCGTGTAGCCGACCTGGGAAGATCAAACCTGGTTTTCAGAAGTGGAATTCTCACAACTTGAACCATTTCCCTCGTCTTCCTAAAGTTAAAGATTTCATTTAGCAACCGGAGAAAGACAAGTGTTTGTAAAAGACACTGTTTTGTAAAGGACAGTGTGAGTGAGTGAGTGAGTGAAGTCGCTCAGTCGTGTCCGACTCTTTGCGACCCCATGGACTATATAGCCTACCAGGCTCCTTCCTCCATTGGATTCTCCAGACAAGAATACTGGAGTGGGTTGCCATTTCCTTCTCCAGGGGATCTTCCTGACCCAGGGATCGAACACGGGTCTCCTGCATTCCAGGCAGACGCTTTAACCTCTGAGCCACGAGGGAAGCCCCAAGGAAAGTGTAGAGAAGCCCTTTAAAAAACACGGAGGGCTCTTTTTAATTGTCTCTACTTACCTGAAGTGGAAGATGCTGTGCAGAGTTTCTACGCGTCTCCAGTGCCTGGTACAGAAATCTTCAGTATTGGTTGGATGAATTGAAGCAGTTGTGCATAAAAGAGGAGGGTAAAGCGGAATGTGGCAGGTCATATTAGGTATTGAATGCATGT
The DNA here is from genome assembly GCA_006408695.1 of Aepyceros melampus. Taxonomy (NCBI): domain Eukaryota; kingdom Metazoa; phylum Chordata; class Mammalia; order Artiodactyla; family Bovidae; genus Aepyceros; species Aepyceros melampus. The sequence continues at coordinate 823,342 of SJXQ01012641.1, forward strand.
GAGCATGTATAGCGACTCAGTCGTGTCCAAATCCAACTCTGCGACCCCACGGACTGTAGCCCTCCAGGCTTCTTTGTCCTTGGGATTATCCCGGCAAGAATATTGGGGTGGGTTCCACTTTTACAGGCTATCTTCCCCACCCAGGGATGACCCACCTTCTCCTGTGGCTTCTGCGTGGGCAGGCAGATTATCATTAGCACCACCTGGGAAGCCTGGCTATTAGATAAACCACCTTATTTTTTCAAATGATGTTCACTCTCCTCTGAAGCCTTGTTTTGTTAAACTGCATTTATTCAGCAAATATTTACGGAATGCAAGTCTGGGGATTGCAGATTTTGATGGAGAACAGAGAGTTGTTTTCTACACGTTACGTTTGAGATGTGCGTCATACATCCAAGCAGAGTGGTCAGATAGGCAATTGGATTTGCCAGCTGGGAGCTTAGGGGAGAAACTAGGGGTGGAGATACAGCTTACATTTAAGGGAGTTATCAGAATCTCTATGGCATTCACAGTGGTGGGTGAAATGGTGTCAGTGACAGAGTACAGACAGAGAGAGAAAGGCCAAAGGCCAGGCGTCAGAGCATAGGGAGATAAGGTCAGGCAAAGAATAAAGAGCCATAGATAAGCTTGAAAGCAAGCCAGGAGTGTGGGGTCCTGGACGCTCCATAATGAAGCATTTCAAGGAAACAGCTGGCAACTGTATCAAATGCTGGTGACAAGCAGAGTGAGACAAAGGCAAAGAATTTCCTGTTGGCCTTCACCAAGACATGACTTTGGTTACAGATGTCTCAGTGGTGTAGACTGAAGAAAAAGAGGACGTGCCATGATGACTACAGGAAGACATAGGGAGGAATTTTGCTGTGAAGAGCTATAGACAAGCATTTGACTGGAGGCAGGGATGCGGGGATCACTATTAAGTGATGGTGTGATCCAGTAGGAGGTGAATGAATCCAGAGAGGTGAATGACACAGAAAGGAAGAGCTGCAGACAAGAGGCAATGGCTGGAGAGAAGTCCTGAGGCTGGGAATCCACAGTGTTGCCCAGAGGCAGGCACTTCTGCCAACAGGGGATTGCCCATGTGGTGGTATAGAGCCAAGTAGATTTCTAAATGCACTTAACTATTTAAAGGATGAGGGGAAAATATTTCCTAATAACAACTATACCATAATTGGTTTATTTAGTAAATTGTAGTTTTACAGGTTGAATTTTCTGCTGCTATGAAAAGCAGCTCAGTTGGAAGTAAGTTTGCTTATTTTTTAAATGAGCTAAGCAGTCTGGTCAATTTTAAAGCAAATAATTAATCCTTGTTCAAAACCAATGAAAAAACTACTATACTTTAAACATTTCATTCGTGATACAAATGTAGAATTATCATATAGGGGACACAACTCATTAGACAAGATGGTTGGACGGCATCATCAACTCAATGGAGACGAGTTTGAATAAACTCTGGAAGACAGTGAAGGACAGGGAAGCCCGGCATGCTGCAGTCCATGGGGCCACAAAGTCAGACATGACTAACTGAACAAGACAAGGGGAATCTGCCCCCATTCTTTGACTGAAATGTCAACACAGAGGAAGATGTTCATAGAAGTCCCATTTCTCCTTTGGGTGACAGGTAGGACTCCCTTCTACCTTTGAGGTGAGCCATGGTCAACTAAGTCACTTTGGTCTGGTCGATGAAATGTGAGCAGAGCTGCTGGCTCCACATCCAGATGGGGGCTTTGAGAGCCAGTGCACAATTCGCAATGGTTCCTTCCTTCTGCAGTGATAAACTAAAACGACTGTTTATAGGAAGTTCCCCACCCTGTCTGCAGGAGCTGATGATAGCGCCTTCCTGCTGACTGGCATCAGACACAAAGCACAAGTGAGGAAAATACTTGAAGCCATTGCGATTTTGGGGGTGTCTGTTACAGAGCACACTTCCAGCATATTGAGTGATAACAGATGGTCACCAAAAATACCAGCAAGTTCCGCAGATGTGTCTGGAGTAATCCCTGGGTGGGTGATGGGGCCCTTCTCTGCAACAGTTAATGACAGGAAGAGCGTGAGGAAGGAGGGGTTTCCTAGTCTGGTGAACACTGAGTTTGAGAGGCTTGTATCCAATAGGCCAGGAATCATCAGCAGATTAATGAATGGAGAGATCAAGAGCAGAGAGTTGCCTGGGAGGGGGTGGTTAAGTGAAATGAAAAGAGAAGTTGGCTGAGGACCCACCCTAAGGAACCCTGATATTTAAGGGATAAGCAGTGAAAGAGGAGCCCATTTATGGTAGATTTTCCTTTAAAATCTTGAAAATGATACCAAGGGTTCACATGTATTTCATTCTCTCAAGGTCCTGAACAAAAGGCAGAATTCTCAGTGCTTTTCTAGAGACATGACTGCTTGTCAGACAAGAAAAGCGGTCACCATTTACCTGAGGCAATGGAAAGAAGTCAGCCTCTTTTTCATCAGATTCTACTGAAAACTGGCATTTCATTGTAAACATACGTCTCCTTCCACCCATATCATATTGTTCTGTAGGGGTTGTAGAATAAGTGTGGAAGTATATTCAAGGGGAAAGAGATATGCTGAATGAAAACAAGAGACACGGTTTGGAGATGTCCATTCCCCACCTGGGTCAACTTCCCCATGTCCCACGTGGGCAGCTGTCTGATCTACCACATACTGGCCAGCTCTGCACAACTCATTTCCAAAAGACCATCTATTTAAGAAACTCAAAAGCCAAATCCTGAGTGTTTCAGTGACCATAAGGAAGCCAGTTCCCCAACATCTCCTCGGCTGAAGAGCACTTTATTATACAGGGAGTGGGGTGTGAGGACATCAGGGTCCTCAGGCAATGAGGAAGGGGAGTCAGGGTCTGTAAGGGAGGGGGGTGAGCAGTAGGAAATGCCGTTTCAGGACTTGGACCACGCGCTACTCCTCTATCCGGGACACAGGCAACGGAGTTATGTTTATAAACACTTTATTCAGTTCATTATGGCAGGTGAGTTCCCAGCTAAACACACAGATACAGGTAGGGTATTCCTGGGTTAACGCAGCAGCCAATGGGTTACACGGGACCAAGCACCAAAGCCGCAGAGTCAGTCCTGGCAGAGACCTGAGACGAGGGTGGGCCACTGTCCAGACACTGACTGCTGTCCCCTTTTCCCAGCAGGGCACACCGCAAGGCACATCTTCAACTCATACCACTGCACTGAGGGGAACAGATGTTAAAGAAGTGGAACCCAGGTCCTGATGCACCTTAACTGCTGTCGCTTTGTACATCACCAAGTAGCATGTGAACGAGACTTTGTGAACTGATGACGGCTCACGGTGAGCCCCAGGGTGCTAAGACTTCTTTCCCCCTCAGTGCCTCCTCACCTGTTTTCATTCCTACCTGACTTCTTGACCTTAAGCACTCACTCTGGTATCCAAAGTCTCACGTACACAACAAAAGTCTCTCAGCTGACAACACCTCTGCCCAAAGCAGCGTCTCATGCAGAAAGTCTGTGATGTCAAAGAAAGTGTCTCTTGTTAGCTGTCCCCTGGGAAGAGGGTCATCTACCCTGAACAATGCCTAGTAGAAAGTGAAATTTACAAAACAGATTTAGGGGGTGGAATATGGATCACAATTGGAAACAAACTGCAAGAAGCTGTTGTCTATGGGGACTGGACCAGAAAATGACCGGTCTGCAGATGGTCTCACGTGAAGGCTACTGCTCACATATTATTAGAAACATACTGGAGCTTACAGCTGATGATCTGCAAACTGCTGAGTAAAATGCTGCCCACAGGTAGGAGACGGTCAGCATCGAGCTCAAATCCTCTCTAAACCTCAGGAAAAATGCTAGATCGGAAGGGCAGTTGCAAGACCTATAGCCTTTCAAGGGCAAGAAAGGCCTGCCAGGATGTCAGAGGTTCACACACAACATTATAAGTTTAATTCTGAAGGGCACCTTGAGTTCCACCGGTCACTTTTCTGAATTTATCTGGCAGGAACAAACTTGATGTCTGACTGGGATTTAACTTTTTGGCAAGATAGAAACTTTGGTCACAGCCATAGTTCTATAAAAATGTTTTAAAGAGATTATTATTTATGAGTAAAACAATATTTTTAGCAAGTGATACATAACAGTAACAAGAAAGTAAACATCTTCATATCTAATGTAAGAGCAAAAACTCTTTACCAGTATCTTATTTTAAAATACAGCAAAAGAGTCAGTGTGTCTACAAACAGTACAGAGTTCTGCTATAGGGAATCAGAAAAAGAGCAAAATAAGGCACAGCCTGTTATTGTCACAGATTTGTGGTAGGCAGTAGTGTTCTTTCTGGAAGGCACAAATTGGAATCTGATTACCCAGAGGTTTAAAATGAGGGTAATGTCATATGATGAGGACAGTTAACCTGGAACAAATTTCCTTAACTGCAGTCAATGACAATTAACCAGACAACATTACTGCTAGGTTATAACACTCTGCAACTGAAGAAGTCCTCTCTATCAGCCCATTTATAAATCTGAAAAGGCACTGTGCAAAACGGAGGCTGGGCTGACCACGCTTCTAGTTTGGAGTGCATATTACAAAACAAAGGCACATCTCCTAGGAAACAAACTTTACAGTCATTAACAGAAAGATAATCATTTTAGATAGAACAGTAGGCGAGCTTGATAATATAGCAGGTTCTAAATCAAAAGTCTTGAAAGAGGTTTCTTGAACAGCAGGCTGGAGTTTCACTGGTTCTTCAGGAAGATATACTCCACACTAATAAGCAGAGGAGATTTAAAAAAGGAGGGGGGAGCGGGAGAATAGCTGTTTAGTCTTTCAGTGCAAACACAGAATAAACATCAAACACTACAGTCTAAGTGTGAACAGAAATTCAATTTCTGGCCTATTTCCTACCAGTGGCTTCTCTACATTTTGTGGAAGATTAGAGGAGGCAGCTGAAAAAAGGACCCAAGACATATTTCTTTAAATAGTTCTTGTGTTCTGGACTACTAATGGCAATGGGCTGTTCCAATACTGTCTACAGTAGTAGTAATGGTTATAATAATAGTATTAATGATAATGTGGGTATATATTTGTTTCTTTATATAACTATTATTATTATATGACAGGCACCATCCTAAGCACATTTTATATATTAACAGCTTTGTCCTCATAATAAACATATGAGGTAGGTAGGTAGTATTATTGTCTCCAGTTTATAAATGAGGAAATTGAGGTTCAGAAATATGAAATTACTTGTTAAGGCCACACAGCTGGATGGTAGAGTGGATCAGAAGTAGTCCATCCTCTTCATCACTAGGCTATACTATTTCTCATGAAAGGAAATATCTGATTAAAGTATATTCAGAGATCAAACTTACGGATCAGGATAATGTTTATATTGAAAATCTCAGATTCAGTTCTCAAGTATTTACAACACTTACTAACGAAAAGGAAAACCTTTGGGATACATTAACATCTCCAAGGGAACTTTTATTCTGAGCTCTTGTACATGGAGTCAAATGTGAACAGACAAGACTTTCTGCAACGAGTCTGGAGCAGGAGAACTCACCAACGATGATGATGATGACGATGACCACAACGGTGATTCCTATCGCCCACATCTGTAACCAAACACACGTCCACTTCACATTCAAACCCAGAGATTAACGTGACAACTGAAGAGTATCATTTAGTAGCATTCTAGTCACAGAAGGAGAAATTAAGGTGCCCACCCATCCCAACCTATCTGCTTTTTTATAACACGTTCAAATGATTTATGGTCCCTAGATAGGCATCTGTCTGTGGATAGGCGAGTTAAGCCTGTGTCAGGTATCAGAAAGTGTCACTCTTCCAACCCAGGAAGGGATGTGACCACGGCCCACTTCTTTGGCAACCGTGTGAACTCTGCTTTGGGCCCTGCTCCTCATGTGGAGCTTCCTGCTTTTCTGTGGAGCATGCTGCAGCTCTCCAGCACCTCTTTCCTTTTACCCTGGAGCCGTTTGCACCTGCATGCAAACTGACCTTCCTGTTCCAGCTTCTCCTGTCAGTCTGTGTGCAGGGCTGGAAGGGGCTGCTGTCTGTGACTGATTCTGGACCCGCTTGGTTCTACAAACTTCTGAAGGTCAGCCACAAAGCATGGGCATTCTCAATTGTGGGGGCAGAAAAAGGATATGTAGTCAAGAGTTTTAGATTCAAAGTCAATGCAAATTTCTGTGTGGGAAGTCAGATTCACCTCTAAGACGCATGAAAGTCCAGTATTTGTAGCCTTTGTCTACCCCCTAGACAAGACGGTGACTTGATATAAAGACCAGTTAAAAGTGAAGTACCTTGCAATTCTTCCACCAGTATTTTCTCTTCAACTTGGCAGCACTTGTTTCAAATTGGGAGGCTCCTGCCTGTAGCGCATCTGCACGGTCATCCAACTCAGAGAGCTTCTGGTCTCTTTCCAGCACTTTATCCACATTGACTCTCATGATGTCCACCACCTGATGAATATGATCACACTCAGGTACAAGTAAAGGAAAGAAAAACGCAGCTCCTCAGGGAAGTTTACTGACATTTTTTTTTTTCCAGGTCAGCTCTTTACTCTTTTGAGTCAAACTTTCATTAGAAAAATAAGAAAAAAGAGTTGACTGTTTCATGATAAAAACACTCAGCAAACTAGGATAGAAGGGAACTTCCTTAACATGTTACAGGCTATCTGTGGAAAAACCTACAGTTAATATCCATGCTCAATGGTGAAAGACAAGGAGGCCCACCTTCACTACTGCTGTTCAGCATTGTACTGGAAGCTCTGGCCAGGTAGGAAAAAGAAATTAAAAGCCATCCAAATTAGAAAAGCTTCCTGGTGGCTTCCCTGGTAGCTCAGCTGGTAAAGAATCTGCGTGCAATGCAGGAGACCTGGGTTGAATCGCTGGGTTGGGAAGATCCTCTGGAGAAGGGAATGGCTACCAAACCCAGTATTCTGGCCTGGAGAATTCCATGGACTACAGTCCATGGGGTCGCAAAGAGTTGTAAACGACTAAGCATTTTCACTTTCCTTTCAAATTAAAAAAGAAGTAAAATAATCTCTGTTTGCAGATGATTCCATGTACAGAAAATCCCAAAGAATCTACCAAAAAACCCTACTACAGTAAACAAACTCAGTAAAGTTTTAGGGTACAAGATCAACAGCCATAAATTAGTGTGCTTCCATAACTAGCAATGAGAAGGAAATTAAGAAAACAATTCCATACAAGAGCACCCCCAAAAATAAAATACCCAGGGATAAATTAAACCAAGGTGGCCAAAGACTTGCACGCTAAAACTACAAAACACTGCCAAAAGGAACTAGACCTAATGAAATGGGAAGACATCCCACATTCATAGGTTGAAACATTTAATTTGTTAAGATGGCAAAACTCCCCCTAGTGATGTACACATGTATAGATTCAACTCAATCTCTATCAAAATTCCAATAGCTTTTTTTTTTTGCCTAAATGGAAAAACTAGTCCTCAGATTCATATGGAATTCCAAGGGGCCTTGAACACTCGACACAATATTGAAGAAGAAAAACAAAACTGGAGGAGTCACACTTTTGAGTTTCAAAACATGGTGCTAGATAGCCACATGCGAAAGAATGAAGTTGGACCCTTACCTTACCTCACGTGCACAAATTAACTCAAAAAGGATCAATGACCCAAACAGAGAGCTGAAAACTATAAAACTCTTAGAAGAAAACATAACTCTACATCTTTGGCTTTGGTTGTAGATTTGACCCCAAAAGCAAAAGCAACAAGAGAAAAAAACAGATAATCTGGATTTCATAAAAATTAAAGTCTTTTGTGCTTCAAAAGACTATCAGGGATATGAAAAGCCAATCCACAGAATGGCAGAAAATATGTGCAAATCATATACCTGACAAAGATTTAACATCCAGAATATATAAAGAACTCTTTATCAACCAACATTAAAAACAGACCACCCAATTAAAAAACTGGTGATGGTCTTGAACAGACGTTTCTACAAAGAATTTATACAAACAGCCAACAACCACATGAGAAGATATTCAGCATCTCTGGTCACTAAGAAATGCAAATTAAAACCACAAAGAGTTACTAATCCATACTCATTAGGATCAGTTCAGGATGGCTATGACCAAAAGAGTAGAAATAACAAGTGTTGATGATAATGTGGAAAAACGGGAACTCTTGGGCACGGCTAGTGGAAAAGCAACACAGTGCAGCCACTGTGGAAAAGCTTGACGGTTCCTCAAAAAGTTAAATATAGCATTACTATGGTGGTGGTTTAGTCACTAAGTCATGTCGACCCTTGCGACCCCATAACTATAGGTTGCCAGGCTCCTCCGTCCCTGAATTTCCCAGGGAAGAATTCTGGAGTCAGTTGCCATTTCCTTCTCTAACGGATCTTCCCTACTGAAGGACTGACCCTGCATCTCCTGAATTGCAGGTAATCTCCTCCATTGCAGGCAGATTCTTTACCACTGAGCCACCAGGGAAGCCCTTAGATGCATAACCAAGAGAAATGAAAGCAGATGTCCACACAGAAGCTCACATGAAAATGTTTACAGTAGCACAACTCATAACAGCCAAAAGGGGAAAACAACTCAAAAATCTACCACAGACAAATAGATAAACAAACTGAGACACCCATCTGCAATGGAATACTATGCAGCTACAAAAAGGAATGATGTACTGACAGATGCTGCAACTAGGGTGAATGTCGAACAAACGACGCTATGTTAAAGAAGCCTGACACAAAGGCCACGCATTGTTTTATCCCTTTTATATGATATATCCAGCATAGGCAAAACCATAGAAACAGAAAGTCAATTAGAGGCTACTACTCTGGAGGAAGAGGGAAGGGGAAGTGATTACTAAATGCCTACAAGGTGTTCTTCAGGGGTGATGAAAAAACGGGAACTAGACAAAAGGAATGACTGCAGAGCATTGTGAATGCACCAAATACCACTGAATTATACACGTTAAGGTGGTTATTATGCAAATTTCCACTTCAGTTTAAAAAAAAACAAAACACAACTCTCTTCGGTAAAGAAAAAGTACCAAAGTGAGGGAGGGGATATGTGTATACCTATGGCTAATTCATGTTGAGGTTTAACAGAAAACAGCAAAATTCTGTAAAGCAATTATCCTTCAATAAAAAATAAATTAATTTTAAAAAATGTAAAAAAAAAAAGGACCCAATTTGAGTTTTTAAGTAAATAGAAGTTTCATGGAAGATGGAATTAGAATGGGTTTCTTAGCATGAAAATGTAAACAATTCAGAATTTAGTTCATAAACAAAACTATCGGACCAAAATATTGGCATAAGATTTAACAATGGGATTAACTTTAGTTTGACTCTGCTTTTTAAGATAGCTAAATGCAGAAAGACCAAGACAGCCTTGCTCAGCTATCATGCCTTTTGAAAGTGAAAGTGAAGTCGCTCAGTAGGGTCCGACTCTGCAACCCCGTGGACTGTAGCCCACCAGGCTCCTCCGCCCATGGGATTCTCCAGGCAAGAATACTGGAGTGGGTTGCCATTTTCTTCTCCAGGGGATCTTCCTGACCCAGGGATCAAACCCAGGTCTCCCGCATTGCAGGCAGACGCTTTAACCTCTGAGCCACCAGGGAAATAACGAGCCTGAATTTCTCAAATAGTCTTCCATTATAGGTCTGCATGTATAGGGCAGAAGAAAAGACGCTTTGAGGGCCTCCCAACCTAATACTTCTACAAACACAGATCTTCTAGGTTAGAGCAGTTTGCCAGCACCCACCTCCTGCACAGTACTGGATGGCAATTGACAGAGATTTGCTGGGCTGGGTAACTGGTAAAAAGCATCCTGATGAAAAATCTGTTCAGAAGGATTCATCCTGGCTTCTGCAATCTACAGACCTCATCCTTAAGATTTTATTATTTTTTAAAGCAGTTCTTTTCTCTAATGTTTAACTTACTGTGGCAAAATATACATCACCAAGTGATTCTTGGAAGGAATGTCCTCAGGGAGAAGAGCCTGTACTTTAGGTGTGTGATTCGGTTAAAGGAAAACAGGCCTGAAACCAGGAGGATATGACTTCTCAGAAGCTTAGAAAAGGGCTCCCAAAACAGTAGGGGACAAATTTTTGTTACCGTTAGGATAGTCCAAATTTACTTTATGTTCACACTTCTATGACACTTTTCCTAAATAGAACTATTCCCAGAGTGTTCTCATGTTGGCTTATAATTCAGGTCTTTAACATTTCAGAGCAATACCTCATCCACTTGATTTTGTGTCTGCTGAAGTCTTCTACTACTGCCAGCGGCAGCGCTTGAACCTGCCGGTGCATTTGTAGTCCTGAAACACGTAAAGACACAGGCAAGAGTAAGTTGGATTCCAAACACATTTCTGTTAAGTATGGGGATATTTTCCAGGACCCTCAGTGTTAGAAATTTCAGAACTAAAGCAGAAAATGAACATCCTTTCTGCAGCAATGAACAAAGGTTCTAAAGACATCTCTTCTAATTCCTCTAAAATTTCAAAGATTCACCCACATGTTAAAAGTGACTGAGGTCTAAAGTGAAGGTTTAATAGGCTCTCCTTTGTATCACTGAAGCCTCTGATCCTCACATGAAAGTCAAAGTGTTAGTCATTCAGTGACCCCATGGACTGTAGCCCACCAGGCTCCTGAGTCCATGGGAGTCTCCAGACAAGAATACTAGAGTGAGCTGCCACTTCTTCCTCCAAAAGATCTTCCTGACCCAGGGATCAAACCCAGGTCTCCTGCATGGCAGGCAGATTCTTTATCATCTGAGCCACCCAGGAAGCTTGATCCTAAGATAGGTAGATGCTATGTTCCCATTTTTTTTTATTACTTGTTTTAAGGTATACAGCTACTTAAATGCACACAGTACTCTTCTGATCTTTTCACTGTGGCAAGAACTGTCTTCAGAGTGGTGAACAATTACAGAACACCCTTTTTCCAGTACAGAGAAACAGACTCACTTAGAGAAACAGAGTCAGGAACACTAGGATGCAGGGAGTGGGGGCAGTGTGAGTGGCAAGGATAAGATGAAGCAAGGCTCCCTCTCTTGAAAGGTCCTTCTTTTAAAATCCTCATTCAATGCTTTACTTCTCCCCCAGACAGATCTTTTTTGAGCACTCTGGCTTGGGAGTCCTAATTGCTTCCATGACTTGGTTGGCAATACTTTTGATTTCTCAGAGATATCTATATACAGTCTTGCCTACAGCCTTGCCTTCTCCTACAGATCCTTCCTCTGTCTTAGGTCTCTCCCCTGTGTCTTTCCTACCACACCCACTGACTCATTAATTCAACAGACAGTTATTTTATACCTACCATGCGTCAAAGATTAGGGATGCAGCAGACCCCAGCCATGCCCTTAGAGTTTACTGCTGATAGATAACAGCAAAGGGTCATGTGCTATGCATTTGCTGCAAGCATTTTCTCATTTGATCCTCAAAACTCTTTGAGGGGGACACTACTATTATTAACCTCATTTTACAGAAAACTAAAGTAAGGTTTAGAAAGTCGACCCCACCGGCTGCACTGGAGCCTGCGTTTAGACCAGGTTCTGTGTAATTCTACCGATCTATCTAGATTTTAACTGCTGCGATCAGTTGGCACAGCAGCCTCAAGCAGGAACCATCCAGAGGAGGGGTGACCCTAGTTTCGGGAGGAACCGTGGGAAAGCACCCATTCCTTTCTCCTCTGTAGGTAAGCGACGAGCAGGTTGAGGCTGGAGACAGCAGGTCCTTGTGATTCCTGACCCTAAGAGTTCTCTGAACTGTTACCACGGGAAATTCCTGTTTTCAAGGGCCGCTACAAGAATGCTTCTGCTTAAAAAGAGAAGGCCCTAAGCTCTGCGCCTGAGTCCACTCAAACCACAGGTGCTTCAAGACAGGGCGGAGGTCCTTCTTCCCCTTGCAACTTCCGGAATCCAGCCCAACACTAGGCGGGGAGCAGGCGCTCCAGGACGAGGGCTGCGGTCACAGCACCCCTCAGTGAACTTGGGGGGCAAGGAGGGGAAAAAGGGGACGGGGAGAGGAGGTCGGAGATGAAGCAGGGCTGGCGGTGGAATTCTCCCTACCTCTGGGAAACCCCGGCCGCCCCACCTTCACCCCTTCCGCATCCGCCCGACGGCCGCGGGGCCCTCTAGGGCGGCAGGCAACCGCAGTGCCGACCTGGCCCGTATGCAGCCCGCACCCCCGGGGGCCGCCGCCAACCCCTAGGCCTTGGGAGCCCCCGCGCACAGCCGCGCGGGCAGCGCCCGCGTCCGAGAGGCGGCGGGCGGGAACCGAGCCGGGCCGGGGTTCCAGCCGAGGGCCCAAGGGCCCTAGGGCCCTCCGAGCCGCGTCCTGTCACTCACATTTTGGCGCTGGAGGCAGTCTCAGGATCGGCTGACTGGCGCTGCGGGCCGGAGGCCGGGGA
>SJXQ01012641.1:836171-895208 GCA_006408695.1 Aepyceros melampus
CAGGGGCGGGGTGTGTCGGGGGCGGGCGGGGTGTGTCGGGGGCGGCCCCCGTCAACCAAGCGCTGCGGCCGGTTGCTGGGCGACTGCTGGCTGTCGCTGCCCGCGCCAGTGCTGACTTGGGGCACGTGAAAAGGCACCACGGAGATAAATGGGGGTGTGGGCGTTTTACGTTATTCTGGGCCCGTGAGTTATGCCTCTGACTGTGACAGCATCGAAGACAGCCCTTGGGCTTCTGCTTAAAGTTCCACAGTAACGCAGTGGTCCTGGAGACACATTTTCGCAAGAAACTTGTTAAAATGGGAAGGGGAGGTTCCTTCGTAGTATTTGTTCAGTAGTATTTGTTACAGGCGTTGATTGGATTAGGCTTCCTTTTGGTGTGTTCATTTGTGACACAAATATCTGTCACTGCACAGATCTTATTAATATAATCTCTTCATGGAAATCTCGATATCAGGGACTGTACTTTCTACCTTTCTGTATGTATTTCGGGACACCAAGCACAAAATAGGGCCTCGAACTTCTGAATTTCCGGTTGAGGCTGAGGCACAAATCTGAGTAGTGATTTACTGTGCAAGGAATTTCAGTTGTACTAAAAGCGTTCCTACCAGCAAAGGCAACTCCAGCGTTAAACAAACAGAACACCAGTAAGTCAACTGGCAGAATAGATGAGAAACGAAAAAAAAACAATATCAAAATGTCTTTTCCAATTCTAACTGGGATTTGAAAAAGGAAATAGTAGTGTATATTAGAATAAGAAAGAGAGAGTGTCACAGAGGTGAAATTCGGATTAAGTAGCTAACAAGAGAACTTTCCAGGCATGGGAGAAACAAATCATATGAACAAAGAAACAGTGCACCTGGACACGTTTTGAACAGACCAACCAGGGGGTGCAGGTTGGGGCATAGATGAAAATAAGACTGAGTAGAGAGTGAAAATAAACAAGAAAGGAAAATATCATTTCGATGCAGTGGGCTCTAGAAATCACTGAGGCTTCATGAAACTGGGAGATCTATCATGCAAAATTGTCTGACAGCAGCTCCAGAATGGTTTAGATGGAAGAGGGACCACCAGGGAGTTGAGTTTCTGCAGTAAAAGGGAAGGAGACTGATGCCAGGGTTCCGGAAAAGGCTGGGCTTGGGAGTCAACTGAAAGGCGCATTTTTAAAAAGTCAGAGGGTTTTAACTGAAAAGGTGAATTTTGATCCGTGTTTTTATCTTTCCCATAACTGCACTTAGGCTGAGAGGTGCCTGAGAAGGTATCAATAACTCAAGGACAGTGAGTATTGATAGATGTAATGTACACATAATCTAAAGCTCTTTGAGATCCTCCTTGAATCCAATAGTAGACAAGCAAATGTTCTAGGGACAGTGGCTCTATTAAGAAATGTTCTCTTTGCTGGACAGATCTGAAACTATGTAGCATTCCACCTCAAAACACTGCATCAAGATAGAAGGAACTATTTGAAATGATTTTGTAAGGTTTAAAACCTGCTGATCACCTTGGATTTCAATATCAGGTCAAGTTAAAGCAACACACACATAGTATGGGGAAATTTTCTTCATTTTTAATTTACAGCAGAAAGAATATAAAGCATTCAGAAAACATTTTCCATATTTTAAGGGCAATTCAAAACATTTTGCATGGTTTCCAGCAGCTGAGTTCTTCAACAGATCCATTGATTCAATGATGCTTTACATGCACAATTACAAAAATAAAACTTACAAAAAAGAAGACATCTAGACTAGTTTTACATGCAAGTCTCAGGGACCCCCCATTGGGCGCCAACTACTGTGTGGAACTGCCATAAGCGACCGTGCAGCCAGAGAGGGGTTCGAGTTATTGTCTCGATTTCGTTCACACAGTACAGCTGATTTCAAATGGGTAACAAGTGTAGCAATTAAATCATCAGGAGACAGAATAAGATTAGCTATTAATTTTATAATGAGATCCTACTCCTGGCACTTGGGAATTCAGATTATCCAAGAAAGCTGCGCTTACCTATCATCTTATATTCAAAATTAAGATTCACAACCAAGAAAAAGCGTCAGAAATGTTTCATTTCAGTGGAAGTGCATTTGTACCTCACCTGGGATTCACAGTTGTACTGGTAGATGACACTGGTAGGTTTTGAACCTACTTCTATCCTCTCCGTAAGAACGCTCCTAACTATGTCAGTCTTTTATCTTCCAGATTATCTAGCTTACTCAGCTAATAATGTAGCATGTGAGACATTAAAAAAAAAAAAGTGAGGATTAAAGCAAATCCACTGAGGTCATTACTCCTGTCAAAAGATCGGCTATTTGTACCACAATGGAATAAACGTACCTAAATTCAGTATTACTAAAGGATATTCTGAAAGAACTGGCTTTCACATTCTCTTCCCATTTATGAATGCAATTGTGTGTTTGTAAATTACTCAGTGTCCTCCTGTAGGTCAAATTGTGGGAAAATAATGGGTATTTGGGGGAACTGCAACAGTTGCAACAAAACCCACACATTTAAAAACAAAATTGAGTCAGGTCAGTTTACAAATGTACAGGTGGCTGCTAGTTGTGGGGCTGTCACCGTTGTCAAAGCTGATCACAAGCAGTAAGACATATACTGTACAGTAATTCGAGGTTGGCAGTGAAAGGAAGTAATTAAAAAACAAGTACAATTATAGAAAAGGCACCAAGAGCACTGACCCCAGTTGTTACCACAATCTTTTTGTATCTACCTTCCTTCTAAGACACCAGTTTAAAAGCTGATTTGTGAATATTTTTAGGCTTCACAACAAGCCTTGAGTTTTCACTTACAGTTGGCAGCCAGAACCAAGGGAAAAAAAAAACACCAAAACTATTCTCTCAGCTTTACACCAACTGATCCTGAAACTTAACCTGGGAATTTTAAACTGGCATCAGCAAGTGCGAACTTGATTCTCTCAATTTAACATCAGTAGTTGAATTGTTAAAAAGCATCAGATTTCTTTGGCTCCTCATTATGTGGAAATAGTAATATACCATGACATTCCTACGAGACCAGTTTGCATCCTTTTAATTTGTAGATATTTTGTGTGCAATTTTTATTCATTTTCTGATTTCCAGCAGGAGATATGAAAACGTGAGATATTTTTCTATTTTTCATCCTATTTCTTTTGTCATGTTTTGACCATTCTAAGTGTTCTTTGTTGGAGTGAGTGGATGGTGTTAAGCTATATACTGATTCATCTTAATGATTATCTGTTTAGCAAAAGTAACTTAATTTTCTTAAGCGATATCAGCATTCACATTACTTGGCACCATTGGCAAAAAAAAAAATCTTTTAAATAAAATAAAATAAACTCCTGGTAGCCAAAATTAAATGTAAACATATCCTTTTTTAAGTAATGTTACTCTGCCTTTTTTTCCTAAGTCTTAATACAGTAGCTCTTTTTTTTTTTTTTTGCAGTTTAGTCATGCTTTAGCAAAATGTTCTTCTAAAGAACATTTAAAATAAAGTACTCTTATAGTGAAATAAAGTTTTTTTTTTCATTTTACAGACCATAGCCACTAATGCTTTGCTTTTTTCATTTCTTTTTTCTTGATTTCATGCACATATCTCTTTGTTTTAATATATACAATATATACAAACAATACATCCACATTTTTTTCTCGCTCATTCAGACAAAACTATACAAATAATTTTATCTTGCCATGTTATTGACCTTTGTGAATAAAATATTTAGCAATTAATATAATCCTTTTCAAATATTTTCTCACTTTCCATTTCTACCTTCTATATATACACAGAAACTGCTCAGGTTGGATGAGATATAGCCAAAAATATGGAATTTACTGGCCAGAACGCAGCACCACACTGATCTTTTAGGTGGCAAATGTCCAGGCAAGGTTCATGATTCCTTAGAATGACTACAGTTTCCAAGGCTACTAAAAAAAGCTACATGCTTTACCAACTCTTTAAGTAATTCTCATTGCACAAGAAAGTAAGGCAAAAAAATTAAAGTGCTGACCATGAGAAAAGGGATAAGATGATGACTCTCCTCGCAGGTTCTTGGGAGGTGGTGGGGACAAGAAAATAAATTTAAACTCTGTACGCTGTTCCTCGTCACTCCCATGCATTACCCGTGTACCACGCACCCGCCCCCTCTGCAAACTTCCACAAGACACTAAAAACCTGCAGATTTTTTAAAGTTGCATTAAGTGTGCTGTAGAGATTGAAACGCAAACAGACAGACAAATTAAGATCAAATAAACAGAGTGAAGGAAATGAGAACACACGGACCCAATAAAGATTTGTATGATCTAAGCCCTCCACTGAGAATCAATCCCCAGAATTCAGCTTCTTGGAAATAACTGACAGGTGCAGGAACAGCATTCTCTTCGTTGCTAGTGCATCCCCACCTTTTCTTATCTATATTTTTGGTATAAATATTTGTACAGTTCCACACGATGTTTGAATACAGCCCTATGTGAGAAGGAAGACGGCTTCTTCCTAAGAGGAGGAAAGCCTCTTTCGATTCCTCGTGGTGTCTTGTTTGCCCATGATCCAACAGAAGATTGAGTTCCAAGATGTCTTGCTGATCAAATTAAAAGTTGTCCATGAAAGTGCAAATGCAATGACCAAAACATTCCTGTTAAAATCCTGCAGCTGATCTCCCCAAAACTGCAGAGGGATTGTGTGTGTGTGTGTGTGTGCACGCGCGCGCATGTGCGTGTTGTTGCATGTCTCTGCTAAAAACAGAAATGAAAACAGTCTGAAAAGCAGTGTCACATTGCTAAGGGATGCTGTTGTATGTCTTCAAGTTCCTTGGCCTTTTTCAATTCTTTCACTCTGGAAGAGAAACAAAACAAAATAGCAGGTGATAACTATAGAGTGAAACTGCCACCAGATGAAGGAAAGGGTGAGGCCATTTCCCCAGGAAGTGAGAAGCCAGGACAAAACCCCTTCTGAGGACAGATGGCTAAGGAGACTCCTGTGAAACTGCTGGGGAAAATATTCACGTGGAAGACTGCAGCCTTCCTGAAACTCTCCTCTATGTCAAGAGCTCTAAACACAAAGCAAAACCAAAGTGGAAAGCATTGAATCAAGTCTAACAATAACGTGCTCCTTCTGGAAAAAGTCGATTGGTCAATAACTCTTTTTAGCCTGGCTGACCCCCATGAATGCCCTGTGCTCCACAGGACGCAAGCTAGGGAGACGCACACACATCTGTTCACTAGCTTTTGATATACCTCGGGCACGAGTCTTGCTTTGCTCACAGACTCAAGATCCTAAGCTATCTTGAACCTGATGGGCTTGCCCTGCACAACTCGGATTTTGCCCAGGTATTGTTCAGTCTTCCTGATTTACAGAATTGTTTACTTTCCTCCCATTCCACATTGTAGCTTTAAAAGATGTTTGGGTCACTTCCTCCCATGCCCCTGGGTAGACAGCACCAGGGTGCAATACCAATAAGGTACTTCATTCTGTTTATCAAATGTGTTTGGTAAACAAATTTAAATTGCTATAAATAGAGTCAGGGAAAGTGCACAGCAAATTATTTGCTGAAGACTGCTTTCAGCTGGAATTTTTTAATATAAAAATATGCCTTGGCTTTTGAATGAATATGGCCACCTGATACATATAGGGACCTGGGAAAGTGGTTCTAAGCTAAAGAATATATTTCTCTTTATTGTCAGATAACTAAGAGCTTGCCTGACTATTGGACTGGTCAAAGGCAAGTGTGATGTTAGGGTCTAACTTCTGAAAGTCAGTGTGTGCTGTGTTAAGTCATAGACTGTTTGCAGGACTGCATGCCATGTGGTAACATTTGTTTACTAAAAATGAGTGTGAGAGGATGATCTTAGCCACACAGAAGCGGCAGTTTCTCTAGACACATACACTCTACCTCAATAGTATGAAAAGAAAAAAAATTTGATTTGTTTTTCCAATATGGTCCTGTACAGAACTAATTCCCAAATACCGTTTTCTCGTTCTCTAAGAGAAGCGCCTCTCCTGTTATCTTAAGTTATATGGGTAAGTTTAAATTTTATTTTAAGGCAACTGTTAGTTTCCTTTCAAGAGAGAATGCTCAAGTGGAAAGAAAACATTTTGAAAAACCAGTAATAAGTTATGGCTCTATTGAGGTTGGCATTCAATGAAATGGCACATGTGTATAATAGCGATTGAAGAAAATTATATTTACCACCTCCAAGCAGAATCATTTCTGAGTATTCTGTCAAGTTGATTTGATCTCTTCAAAGAGAAGATGCTCTCTTTCAGAAAAAAAGCTTTGTCATTTTATCATCACCAGAAAGAATTATAATGTTTTAAAACGCACTTCTTTGTCTGATTTATTTACTAAATATACCAAGCCCAGTTTGCTCAAACAGTATATCTTCAAAACTATGAAAGCCTTCTTTCTTAACAGGCACACTAAGAATACCCTGCTGTATTCACAACTGCATCCAGGTATCCTTTAAACTTTATGATTAAGTACATGATGGATTATTAAATTTGGGGGTACTCTGGGTCATACTGCAGTACAAAAATGCACATCATTATAGGTCCCTAGTTTTGGACATGCATACTTGATCAATAAATGGGCTTTTTAAAAATTGAAACATGCCATATTCTGGGTTCAGTTTTTAAACATGCAATATCTATGCTAACAGTCCTCTGGCTGGAAGAATGCAAGGCATGCACTGATGCCACCTTTCCTTCTGGGCATGCAATGCTCCCGCACTTGTGCAGACCTCTTGCCGAACGACCGCAAAATGTGCATGCTACTTCAGATGCGACGCCTGACTTCTGCACTAGCACAGGACTCACTCACACATGTGCACCAGAAACTCCATCACTGGTGAGACTTCTAGGATTTAAAGAACTCTGAACTCAAAACCTGAGAGCGTAAACACAGAGATCTCCATTCACAATTTCTCTAGTGGGAACAGGAAGGCTTTACAAATCTTTTAGTAAAGTCTTCAAGTTTTAACTTTTATATTTTTATTTTTTGGCCATGCCACCCAGCCTATGGGATCTAGGCTTCCTGACCAGGGGTGGAACCCAGGTTCCTTGCAATGGAAGTGCAGAGTCAGGCTCAGGTCCTTAGTCACTGGACCACTAGGGAAGTCCTGCCTTACAAATCTTAAGTTCATCATTGGGATGAACTAAAAAGGAATGTGAATTATAGACCAAAATGTTTTATAACAAATGTTCACACCAAAAATCTGTGATCAGTTGGTCATGTGGGTATATATATATTTTTTGCTAGTTTCTTTTTGAGCTAATTAAAATGTCAACTAAGGTTTTAAAATTACTATGTAAATATGGTGCTATGAAACTAGTGCTGGCTTCACACACCATTAAGTTAAAGAGAGTTGCATGTCCACACATGGAATGACCACAATTATCAACTTAGGAAAAATGAGATATTCCTATTTCCAGATATATTTTCTAGGCTTTCCGAACTACTGAATTCCAAAGGAGAATTTAGTTTTTAGTTTCACAGTACAGTTTTCACAGTCTGCTTGCATTATAAATACAAAACATCAAAACGAATTAAATGGCATAGGCATTTTTTAAAAGGAAGTTGTTAAAGGAGAAATTAGCAAAAAAGGAAGAGAATGCATGTTCCAAAAGTTTGATGGGTTCCTTAGTGTGTGTTACCTTATTTAGTCCTCACAACCTCACCATCTTCTCCAATTTGTAAATAGAGAACCTGAGATTTGCAGAATTGAGCAGCCTGCCCAATTATACATAATAGTTAACAAATGGTAGAATGAGTGTTGTCTGAAAGGAAAGAAGGTTAACAAATGGCAGAATGGTGATTTGAAGCCAGGTTTATCTGGGTTCACTCCTCCACTCTGATGCCTCAAACAGTATCTCAGGGCAACAGCAACAAAGAATAAATGTTTAAACCCAATTCTTATTTGTCTTTTCCAAAAGTCTGTACAGAAAACATGCATTTAGAAATTTCCTGTGGCATGGGTGAGTACAATGTTGAAGCTGATGACAATTCGCTTTTCTCAATTCTAAGATGCCATCCTTTATAAAACCATGTGTTGATTTTATTACAGTGTTTTAGAGGGAAAAATAGCTCCACATGAAACATACACACGGATCTGAAGCAGATCTGAAATGTGAACGTAATGGGCCTAAGAAACAGGGCAGCCGAGGACTGTCAGCTTCATTTACCAATTCCTGAGCATGTTGATTGTAACATACCCCTAGGAGTGGCTTTTACAGTCTGCTCTACTGAGATCATAAACGGAGGTTTATGTGACTCAACGGTAGGTTATTAAGGTAAGACAGTGGTGCCTAATTTTTCATTTTGTTTTGCTTTAAATCAAATGTCAATTGGATAAAGTATGTTTGAATGTTAGGCTGACTCCCCCCAAAACCAGAAAACATTTACATTCACTGAAGTAAATGAGAACAACTTCTGATACAAGGACTTCTGTTAATAAATTCTGAGAGATGTTTCAAACCAGAGTATCTCAAATAGTCATAGAAATTTGTGTCTGCCTTGTCTCACTCATTCAAGACGTGAACTAAAAGGCACAGGTTAACTGAAAATACTTCTACCATGAAAAGGATGTACAATAAAATTTAACAATTATTATTTCTGGGTGATATCCCTTGCTTATTTGTATTTCCAGAATGCACTACAATGAGTATGTGTTTCCTTCATAATAATGATCTCTGCTTGTCATTTTATAAAAAAACTTATAAGATATTTTTCTATCCATCAGTTACAACTACTGTGTCTTACAAATACTGTAGTCACATGACATAAAAGAGCAACTGAAAAATTCAGTAGAGGGGAAAAGATCATTTTTATAGACCAAAACCAAAATCAATGGTTGGAGCTAGTTTCATTGATCCTGCCTATATTGTGAGCTTCTTTTCAGTGTGAAAACCTGGCAAATGTAGAGCAGAATTTTTGAAATTGGAAATAATACTTGAAATTTCAGTAACTGTAGTCATCACATCTGCAGAACTGAGAGTGCATTGCAAGTCACCACAGTTCTATAGAACTGAGAAAACAGATGCCCAAGTCACATCTACAGAACTGAGAATACAGATGCCCAAGTCACCATGTCTACAGAACTGAGAATACAGATGCCCAAGTCATCACGTCTATAGAACTCAGAATACAGATGCCCAAGTCATGTCTACAGAACTGACAATACATATGCTCAAG
This sequence comes from Aepyceros melampus, assembly GCA_006408695.1. Lineage (NCBI taxonomy): Eukaryota > Metazoa > Chordata > Mammalia > Artiodactyla > Bovidae > Aepyceros > Aepyceros melampus. The sequence goes on from SJXQ01012641.1 coordinate 845,335, forward strand.
TCATCACGTCTACAGAACTGAGAATACAAATGTTCAGTCGTCACGTACAGAACTGACAATACAGATGCCCAAGTCACATCTACAGAACTGAGAATACAGATGTCCAACTCATCACAAAAAGAACTGAGAATACAGATGTCCAAGTCACCCCATCTACAGAACTGACAATACAGATGCCCAAGTCATCACATCTACAGAACTGAGAATACAAATGTTCAAGTCGTCACATACAGAACTGACAATACAGATGTTCAAGTCGTCACATACAGAACTGACAATACAGATGCCCAAGTCACATCTACAGAACTGAGAATACAGATGTTCAAGTCATCACATACAGAACTGACAATACAGATGTTCAAGTCGTCACATACAGAACTGACAATACAGATGCCCAAGTCACAGCTACAGAACTGAGAATACAGATGTCCAAGTCATCACAAAAAGAACTGAGAATACAGATGTCCAAGTCACCCCATCTACAGAACTGAGAATACAGATGCCCAAGTCATCACGTCTACAGAACTGAGAATACAGATGCCCAAGTCATCACGTCTACAGAACTGAGAATACAGATGTTCAAGTCGTCACATATAGAACTGAGAATACAGATGCCCAAGTCACCACATCTACAGAAATGAGAATACACATGTTCAAGTCACCACATCTACAGAACTGAGAATACAGATGTCCAAGTCATCACAAAAAGAACTGACAATACAGACGTTCAAGTCACCACATAAAGAACTGAGAATACAGATGTCCAAGTCATCACAAAAAGAACTGACAATACAGACGTTCAAGTCACCACATAAAGAACTGAGAATACAGATGTCCAACTCACTGCATCTGCAGAACTGAGAATACAGATGTCCAAGTCACCAAATAAACTGAGAATACAGATATTCAAGTCATCATGTCTACAGAACTGACAATACAGATGTTCAAGTCATCACATCTACAGAACTGAGAATACAGATGTCCAAGTCACCACAAATACAGAACTGAGAATACACGTGTCCAAGTCACCACATCTATAGAACTGAGAATACAGATGCCAATAACCTTTGGTTACATTATGTTACACAAACTCAAGTAAGGGATACTAAGCTTGCATTCTCTTAAAGAATTACAAGTGTTAGACTCATTCAGGTCAAGGGAAAAAAATGAATCTAATAATCTCCATGTTAAAAAAAAACAAGGCCTGGATAATTACACTTACTTCTGAATTCCCCTGCATGGAGGACAAGCAAAGCAGTCTTCCTTGAGATTGTGAAGACAACCATATAGATAGAAACTGTAGCTTCTGCAGGTACAAGGAAATTGCTACTCTAAGGAGAGCTGCCAGGACCACGTATCTGAACCTTGCACCCATAACTTGGGAAATGGTCTTCGTGTTACTGGCTTGGACTTATACAGTAATTACAAGAGTAAGACTTTGGCCTGTGACCATCCAGCTATTAAAATTAAAGACAACCCTGAGATTACCCCAAAACATTCTAGGCTGATAATAGTCACTTTAGGATATTGCTTCAGTCTCAACTCAAACCGCGTTGCATTGTAATGCACTGAAGTGAGGAAGAAAAGCAACAGCACTGAAAGCCAGCAGAAGCCCACGGGGTTTCTGTCCATCAGACGTCCCATGATCGTTTATGGATAAATGAAGTAGGCCTGCTTCAGAAACTCAGCAAACAATGGCTCCATGGGTAAAGCGTTAGGCAAAGCGGCTTCATTACATCTACTCGGTGATGCTCAGCCAGGGAAATGTGTCATGAGTCAGTGGATCTTGGCAGGTATATTCTTGCAATGCTGGACGTCAGAAATGTACAGGGCAGCCAGAGGCGGCTTTCTGCTTAGTTACCTGTGGTTCTGAGAGCTGCAATAGCTCGTGGGGGGGACTAGGAAAAGAGAGGTCTTGCCATTTTCCGGATACCTCATTTGGATTGCAAAATGAAAAAGACAGAGAGGCCCAATAAGAACAACACAGAGCATGTTGTCTGCAATGTAACACACACCACTGTGTTCCCAAAAGATTCATTTCCTAAAAGAGGCAAGTAAGACAGAATTACTTTAGAGATTTAATGAGATGCCACGTCCCACCTTCATGTCTCACTCCTCCCTGAGCCGACTGGGCCACTTGGAAATTCACCTAATGTCACGTTTAACTAGCGAAGTGAGACATCCGAGCTGCTGACAGGCATAGTTATTCTCCTTAATTAAACAGCTCACTCGCAGGCATTGTTAGAGAGCTGCCCTTCGGACGAAAGTGGAGAGAACCACACACAAAGTCTATGTGTGACCTGCAGAACTTGCTAGTGACCCACTGCAGATATTTGGCTCGACTGCGCTCAAGAATCTGTGCTGTCAGTGCTACTTACCAAGATAACTAGCAGCATCTGGTTAAGTGTTTGGAAACCCAGCTGTCAAATAGAAAACCTGTTGTTTAAAAATTTGTGATCAGAAAGTGTTATTTCTTCTTCCTCCAATCAGGGCTCTTTTCCTTCCAGTTGCATGGTTTCACCCACCTTTACTGAACATGGGTAGCTAGGCCAGCAATTTATAAGAAATTGGTTATTTCAATACCAGGAGTCCTGCTGTTTACAATACCTGCAGGGACTATAACAGGTTATTAGGCTCTCTTGCAGAAATCTGATCTCATCAGGGAAAGAAGAAATTTGTCTAAGGCAATTTCTATTTTAGTCTCAATACCTTGAGAATAAAACTGTTAGGTAATTCAGTTGTTTTCTATTTTCTTTTTCATCTGAGGCATCCTGGTTTTCTGCTGTAACACTGAATAACACCTTGTTTGAGACACTCAAAATCCAACTGGAATGCAGAATTATTTTCAGCCCGTGCACTAAAAAATTTCTTCAAGCTTAGCAATCCTTCAGCCATTTACTGAAGTTGCATCACACCTCAATGAACTAAGAAAATAATAATTAAAACTGTTGACTCAGATATCTTTGTTTAATGCTTTCTCAAATAGATAGTTATTGTGTCCAAGACAAAACAAATTCCTCTGACGGCATTAGGATTTGGATGACTCCATTTTAAGTTACTGGATAAATCAGGGGTGAAGTCTGGAGGAAAGACTTAAGTGAAATGAGCTAGATTTGGCGAAGACCATTTGGTGCCTTTTCTTAGCTTTCCCCAAGACTGATAATTTGAATGGGTATTTTCTGATTGCTCAGCTGCTGGAATTAGCCTACTGGCTCCCAATTCTGATGACTGACATCACTTCCCTTTATATATCTTTCTCCTTCATTAATTTAGGAGTTGGGGTCAAATTGCCTTTTATATACACTATACCGTGAAATTTCATTCTTTCACTTTTCAAATTATTATCTCTGAATATGACTTTAAATGTCTTAATTATGGTGTACTTTATACATTAGTAAGTATATTATCTTCTTTGACATAAATTCCAGGAATATAAATCCTCCTCAGAGAAAGCCCTGCCTCCCAAGGGACTTCAACCCAGGGACTCTTAGAGGGCCATCCTGACTTCTCCTGTGGACAGAGAGGATATGAGATCCTACTGGGAATTAGACAAGACACAGATGAGCTGTTCCTCGTTTCAAGCTGCTGTTTAGTTGCTCAGTTGTGTCCGACTCTTTTGTGACCCTATGGACTGTAGCCCACCAGGCTCCTTGTCCGTGGGATTTCTCAGGTAAGAATACTAGAGTGGGTCACCATTTCCTTCTCCTGGGGATGTTCCTGACCCAGGGATTGAACCTGCGTCTCCTGCATTGCAGGCAGGTTCTTTACCACTGAGTCACCTGGGAATTCATGTTAGAGAAAAATAACCATGTTGGAGGGAACCTGAAAACTTCTGAGTTCCTCTCTCTCCAGCCCCCTAAGACTGAAAGGGATGGGGGTGTTATGAAATTCCAAGTTTTCATGCATGAGGAGGAGTTTTAGGAACTTACAGCAGAAGGCAACAGGCGATCAGGAAATGAAGGTGGGGACTCTGGTTGGCATGGAAAAGCACTTCTAGAAAATGTACCCTTAAAAAGGATCATTAACATACCAGACCCTAACAAGCTTCAAAAGTGCATAAGCAACCACTTTTACTAAACTGTTGGATCCTTGCAGCGAACTATATAAATTGCATAGAACATGCAGATACTACCACTTATAATTAAATTGAATACTAGGGCATGCATCTGTTCTCTTGGGAGTTTTTTTAATGGAAAGAGATATTATCTATGTATGGAGAGAGTGAGAAGGAATAGAAAAAGAGAGAAATGGAGATTTGTGTCCCATTTTTCTCTTGTATTTCAAACACAGAGGAATCTGCTCAAATCTCTGAGCCGGCTCCACCACTTGGGACCTGAAATAATTCAACTGTAAGCAACTGCCTAATTCTAAAGAGCTCTGACTAGTTAAATTTACAATGGCATGTAGCTGCTTTACATTTTTAAAAACAAATTTCTCCTCTAGTGTCAACTTTTTACAGGATAACTAATATATTAGTTATCCAGTTGTGTCCAACTCTTCGTGACCCCATGAACTATAGCCTGCCAGGTTCCTCTGTCCATGGGACTCTCCAGGCAAGAATACTGGAATGGGTTGTCATTCCCTTTTCCAGGGGATCTTCCTGATCCAGGGACTGAACCCAAGTCTCCTGCATTGGCAGGCAGATTCTTTACCACTGAGCCACCTGGGATCTTGACTTAGGAAGAACAATAAAAACTCAATTCTCTCGTCACCCTAGGTCAGCAAACTACAGCCTGTGGACCAAATCCAGCCCAATGCACAGGTGTGTAAATAAAGCTTTACTGGAATACAGCCATGACCATCCACTGATGGGGCTGTCTGTGGCTGTTCTCATGCTTCAGTGGCAAAACTGGATACAGGCGTCCTCTCCTTACCCATTGTTTTGCTTTCCAAGGTTTTAGCTGCCCACAGGTCAACTGTGGTATGAAAATATTAAATGGAAAAGTCCAGAAATAAACAATTCATGAGTTTTAAATTGTGTGCTGAGTAGCGTGATAAAATCTCACATTGCCCCACTTGGTCCTGCCTGGGACGTGAATCACCATTTTGTCCAGCACATCCGTGCTGTATACGTGAACTGCCTGTCAGTATAGGTGAAAACATAGTATATATACGTATGCATGTTTAGGGGCTGGTACTACCCATCACTAGGCATCCACCGGGGTCGTGGCATGTGTCCCCCTTGGATAAGGGGAACTGCTATATTGCAACAGACATTTATTACCTGGCCTTTTAGTTAAAAGGTCTTTAATGTTTGGATTGAAATATAATAAATAAATATTAGCATCAACACAAATGTGGTTATATGGGAAATAACATTTCCAGAGACATTAGAAGTTTGGGAATTTTTGAAGCATGATCTTTTCTCAGAAATCTTGTAAATGATTAAATACAGTGCTAGCGTAAGGTAAGAAGGGAGGATGTTGGATGTAGTTGAGTTGATAGAGGTAACTGCAATGTTTTATTTTTCTGCCATGTTAGATTTTTAAATGCATCTTAAGACTATCTCTAGGACAAAAGTTGTCTAGTTAACCTAAATTCAAGTCTGATTTTGGTGAATTCAATTTCTGGCTTTTAAAAAACAGTTTTCTGCCCGCTACATCCTTTATTATAACTTAAGATGTGTTTGAGCAAACTCCAGGAGATAGTAAAGGACAGGGAAGCCGGGCATGCTGCAGTTCACGGGCTTACAAAGAGTTGGACATGATTAAGCGACTGAACAATAACAACAAAGACTTATTATAGTCATGTCTGCATACTTGCAAATCAGCATCAGATTCTAAAAATCTCACAGACACTCACATGGTCCACTGAACTACCGCTATCATTTCTTTAAAACAAATTTTCTTGGAACATCCACTTGGGACCTTAATATAGATTGTACAGGTTTCAGACACTTCACACCACCCTGTCGTTCTTCAGCACTGTCATTAAATCTTGGAAGTTGGGTTCACTCCCTTTTGGATAATGAATGTACTGGGCGGGTTCAGGAAGCGCAGCTCTGGGTACTGACTTGGCTCTGGGTACTACTGACTTACCTCCTAGCACTAGGGAAAGGGAGAGTTAGAAAATGAAACTATGTAACTCTAACAAGAAATAGATGAGTTAAAAGAAAAACATCAGTACTGCCTAGCAAGCCCTCTTGCTTTGGAAATTTCGACACAGAATAGTTGAATTTCATGTAGCAGATTATTTTCATCTCCAATTACTACTCGCTTAAGGGTTCCTTCTCGTGCAGCCTTGTTTAGATTTAAACTTGTCCCACCAGCTACCTTCTTCATACGGAAGGCTTCTCCCACCAAGTGCTAGCATGCCCTGTGGTGGCCTTCAGGGCCTTTCAGCTGCTCATGCATTTCTGTATGTCTGTATGTGACTGTTTCCCTGTTGTATAAAGTAGCAGTGTTAGTAGTCAGGGTTAGTTTTTATCTTATTTCATTCGAAATGGATGTGAAACTTTACTGGCATACCTAGGCTGCAGCCCCATGCAAGCAAGCAAAAAGCAAAGTATTGAAAATGGAAGGTAAAGGGAAACTGGCTAGCAGGCAGCTACACTCACCCTTTTGTACAGCCTATGGTCCACCAGGGGGCTTCAGACAGTAAAACAACACCAAAGAGCTATTAGCATGTGAGGGTCACAGCAGAAATCTTATACACAGCTTTATTTCAACAACAACAACAACAAGACTATAAAGCAGTTCCTTTTTTTTTTTTTTTTCTAGAAAGAAAGAAAAGGAGAGTGGTGGTGGGAGATGTGAAATGAGCAGGTAGCAAAGTCACCAATTAATTTTTCGGTCTAAAAATGTTGAGGTCACATGACTTGAGGTCAAAATCCTTAAGAAATGGGACACTTGCTGACTCCCGATGCCACGTCCTACCTACATTTTCTGAGAGGGCATCATAGGAGATTTCCTGTCTTAATGCTTCTAAGGGACAATACAGATGACAGTCTCTCTTAAGATAATATTCAATAACCTGGATGGAACAGCAATGAGGTGACACTTATTCTAGGGGAAGTGAGTTCAAACTTTCAGGATAGGTTTTCGGGATTTCTTCAAGTTCCTTCATCGACTATATAGGCATGGAAAGTGAATACTGACCATGCGTAGTAGACAAAGGTTACTCCAATTTGCCTGCACATTTTTTCTAACATCTCGAATATCAAGGGGCAAGGAAAAAAAAAAAAAAAAAGGCGAAGAGACATCATGGTTTAATCCCAAACAGTGAATAGAACTTCAGACCCAGAATTTGATACTCTCTTCATAACAAATCTTGTTAGCTTCATGAGGTTATTCCTGGTAAAAATAAAGGCTGAAGAAAGACAAAATCCTCATGAAATACTTCTCTACCAGTCTGAAAAAGGAGAATTCTTAAAAACATGAGTGAAACCATTCCCTCACCCAGGCTCCTATGTGAAGCAAACTTTTGGGCATTTATGTTCTTACCCTCTCAGTTCACCCAATGTAAACACAGTAAGTTGTGGCCGGAAAAAAAAAAGGAGAAGAAAACAGGACTGTATTGAAGAGCTTTGCTCACATTCACCAAGGAGGCAGTGGTTGTTCAGTAACTCAGTCGTGTCCTAGTCTTTGCGACCCTGTGTAGCCCACGAGGCTCCTCTGTCCAAGGGATTCTCCAGGCAGGAATACTGGAGTGGGTAGCCATGTCCTCCTCCAGGGGATCTTCCCAACCCAGAGAACGAACCCGCGTCTCCTGCATTGGCAGGAGGATTGTTTATCACTGAGCCACGTGGGAAGCCCAAGAGGCATTACGTATGCATATTTTCAAAGTTTGAGGATTCAGAAGAACCAAGGAGAATTCAACTTGAGAACATCTTTCTTTGATGTGGCTTAAGGAAGAGCAATGTTGAGGGGGGTTTTCTTGAAGATCAAATCTGCTGGGAGAGTGTTAACCACAGACTCAGTGGTGCTGGGGAGAATCCTCCTGGGCTTTTTGTTTTGCAGAAGGAAGAGGAAGAAGGGAGAAGAGTGTGAACACGTATGGAAAAAGGCACAGGGAAGGCCTTTGTATTGTCACCAAAGGAAGAACAGCAGCTCCTCAATTTGGCTGCAAGTCCTCTAAGGCAGGTATGACTAAATAATAAGGAAGAGACTGATTTTGGTAAGGCCTGGAGAATTTATTTCATCATGTCCTGGTCCTGCCCCATATTTTGATATGCATTTTCTAACAAGACTTGCTATTTCAGAATATTGGTATGGAGGTTTCATCACTTAGCTAACCATGGGGAGAACCCCAATCACCGCAGGTGGAGAGCAAATGCGCTGCAGAGGACTATGGTAAAAGTGCCTCAGTGACCCTGGCAGCAATTCTGGCTAAAGAGCACCGTATATATCCTAAAGAATGTTCCTTTTAATTATTACTGCATGTGTAGCTCTGTCCACTTTCCCTTTTGTGTTCATATAAACAAATTATTTTGTTAATTTAAGTAAAAGTGCACACAAGTAGCCAGTTAACCCCTAGTAAGTTTCAGAGTTAAAATATTGCCAAAGTTAGCAAGCAGACAGTTTGAGGAGGAAAAACACTAAAGTGAAACCTCTGAGGAGTCACACTACACCCAGACAGCTTGGGCTCTGGGTACAATGAAATGGGAAGAAATTGGTCATTAAAGAGCTTGCTTTCAAGTTTGAGTTTGTGAACTCCTGATGGACGGAAAAACAACAAAACCATGTGGAGAGTCGTCTGAACACAGCTCAGAAAGCCAGTGTCACAGAAGTGAGGACAGAGCATTAACCCATGTAAAGAAAACAAACGCACGGTTCACCAGCCCCTGAAATCTGAGTCAAGGACCCAGTCTTCACCAAGGCATCTCAAACTCGGGAAAACAGAAAAGTTTAGCTCCACAGGAGGATGTGCTGGAGTCATCAGAGCCCACTTCTAGTTGGAAATTCACCTCCCCATCTCAAGGTGCCTGTCCTTTCCTGCCCAGTTTCCTTCCAACCACCTCTCCTGTTCCCCATCACAGACGAGTGGGAATTGATCGGTTGATGGAGGGTGTTAGCCCTGACACCACCAGCAGAGGGCACAAGTTATTCAGTGGAAACTACATCAGAAAACTTGGTACTCGTGGTTTCCCATCCTTCCCTTCAGAAGAGAAACTCTTTTGTCTTTTCTGTTTGGACACACATTAGCACAGTAACCGTTTAGAGTGAAGACCACACTGCTGAAGAAAAATCTGGAACGAAAAGCTACTCAGCTAAGTTCTCCTCGAACCAAAACAGAAAACACTGGCACGATCCCCGTGATCCAATACACACACAGCATCGTCTGGAACAGAGAGCAGGGTTCTCATGACTCTGTCCCTGGATGAAGAGTTCTGTCATCCTGGTGTCACTTTAGCCTGATTATTTGTGGGGCGAGGGGGCGGGTAGCTTCACCTAGGAGTTTATGAGTGGTTAGGGCGATGTGGGTGGTTTCATTCTTCTAGATGAGGAAAATGTCAAAATGAGGGTGAAGGTACCTGTGGCGACAACGGCGTAGAAACCTCATTATTTTTCGAGCAGCCTGGTCCTGCTTTTTGGTTAGCAAACTGCTCCTGAAAAAGCCAGAATATGAATTACGGTCACGAGAACAGTGCTGTGACGTTTCGTGTGTGAATGCTGAAGGCAGGTCAGTGGTGCAAGAGAACTTTTAACCCAACAGTTCATGGAGCAAATCCAACAGCACAAGCCTGTCTCATGGATTTGAGTCTGGGCATCACTGGGAGAGATGGAAGGAGCGGGGCGTAAATGCTCTCACCACTCAAAGGGAGACAATGGAAGGACTGAAAATAAGATGTCCCGTCACTACTCCTCAAGTCTTTGTAAGCTCGATTTGTCGAAAACGGGATGACAGACACTCATTCGCCTGTGTTTAGGCCTTCTCAGTTTAGACATGCATTCTCTCTTTGGGCTATTAAGACTTTTTTTTTTTTTGATGTGGACCATTTTACAACTCTTTATTGAATTTGTTCAATAAAGAGCCAAAGAGCTGACTCATTGGAAAAGATGCTGGTGCTGGGAAAGACTGACGGCAAAAGGAGAAGGGGGAAGCAGAGGATGAGACAGATAGCATCACCAACTCAATGGACATGAACCTGAGCAAACTCTGAGAGATAGTGAAAGACAGAGGAGCCGGGTGGACTGCAGTCCATGGGGTTGCAAAGAGCAGGACACAACCTAGCAACTGAACAACAACAAATTGAATTGGTTACCCCTATTGCTTCTACATTATGGCTTTTCTTTTTTTTTTTTTTTTTGGCTGCAGGCATATGGGATCTTAGCACCCTCACCAGGGAATCGAACCTGCCCTCCCTGCATTGGAAGGTGAAGTTTTAACTACTGGACCACCAGGAAGTCCCTGGGCTATTGTTTCCTAAACTTTGGTCATTGTGTTTTCCAGGGCTAAAATTCTTTATGACTCTCTGCAAAATGGAATAGCTCAGCCCTACTGACTTTTACAAGGTCTTGGGGGTAGACACACTACAATTTAGACAATGATCCCACGTGTGCAGCCGCTCACTGAGTGCTCAGTCGAGTCCGACTCTTTGCGACCCCTGGACTGCAGCCCACCAGGCCCCGCTGTCCAGGGGATTCTCCAGGCAATACTGGAGAGGGTTGTCATTTCCTCCTCCAGGGGATCTTTCTGACCCAGGGATGGAACCCACATCTCTTTTGTCTCCTGCACTGGCAGGCGGGTTCTTTACCACTGCGCCACCTAGGCAGCCCCAGTTGACTATATTAGGGTGACACCTTTCTGAGTAGGAACGGTGGTCCTTCCAGGTTCTGATACAAGTTGAAACCGGGTGGGGCATCAGAATGATTGGGTGGGGGGTGGAGAGACACAGAAGGAGCTAAATGGACCAAAATGGGCAAAGGGCACAGGTGTAACCCGAGGGTAACACAGCCTCGAGACTGCTCTGGGAGGAAATCACTGCGGGATGCCTCGCTCCCTGTACAGACAGACCCGACAGTAACAGAATCTCTCGACTGCTCTGGGAGGAAATCACTGCGGGATGCCTCGCTCCCTGTACAGACGGACCCGACGGTAACACAGCCTCTAGACTGTTCTGGGAGGAAATCACTGTGGGATGCTTCGCTCCCTGTACAGACAGACCCGACAGTAACATAGTCTCTCGACTGCTCTGGGAGGAAATCACTGCGGGATGCTTCGCTCCCTGTACAGACAGACCCGCACGTCTGCAAGGGGCTGCTCTTACGCCCAAGTCGGGGTTCTCCTGGCTGCCACCACATCCCCACCCACCTGAGCTTCTGCTGTACGATGACTCTGTCCGGCGTGCCTGCCGTCTCTTGCCACACTTCTTATAACTCCGGTAGAACTTCTGGATCAGCACAGCGGCGCGCCGGCTCTGCTGGAATTTTTTTTGTTCGTAGTAACTCCGGAATTTGCTCTGGATCAGGATGGCAGCCTGGGTCATCTTTTTGTAAAGTGCATACTGTGAGGGCACAAGGAGAAGCAGAGCAGTAACAAGGGGAGCCACGCAGGCGGGGTGGCCTCCGAGCCGACCGGGTGAGGACGGCAAGAAGGAAAACTACATTTCTCTTTTCTTTTCGTGTTCTGTTCTGGCTTTCATCATAAAACAGGCAAACAAAGCTTCTTTCCACCTACCTTTCCAAAATGCAAAATGTTAACTTTAAGAGTAGCCTTCAGACAATGCACTACTGCTTTAATGTGTTTTCCCCCAGCTCAAACATCAAAACCATTTACCCTTCTTGGGAAAAAAGTTTTAACAGCAATAAATTGAGACACTTGAGTTGAAAAAACATATTTAGGAAGTAAAATTTTATGGTTTTTTTGGTTTGTTTTTTGTTTTGGCCAAACTGCTTGGCAGGTGGGATCTCAGGTCCCGACCAGGGATTGAGCTCGTGCCCCTGCCTTAGCAGTGTGGAGTCTTAACCTCTGGACCATCAGGGAGGTTCCAGGAAGTAAAACTTTACATGTTGAAGATGAATATTTGCTATCCGATTTGGAAACATTTTGAATTAATCCCTTTTGGATGCTTCCCAATTCCTGCCAAACACAAATCCACTTAGCAGGCAGCATCTGACTTCTAACTAGCAGTTCCACACGACATATTTCTGAGTTACAAGGTCCCAAATACAAGGCTTATCATGAAACGCTGACACCTTTAAGCCACTTTAACCTGCAAAAGATTAACGCTTGTCAGACCAACACAGGGGTGAAGCCATGAAACCTGGAAGGTGGCCCCAGAGCCGAGGACCACTCGGGAGTCAGTCCCTGTGCCCTCCAGCCAGCCTGCCACAGAGATAGAGAGTGAGGCACGAAGGATGCTTGGGAAGAATGAGTCCTCTTCCCTGCCAGGCATGAAAAACGCAGAGCTCCGCAGATGTCAGCAAAGGCTCTGTCCAGATTGCCAACCACTTAGACTATGACTCTAGGGACCAGAAGTCACAGGAGAGGGCTTTGCTCACAAGAAGCCAACTTACCATGAGAGGGACAAGTGCTCCTCAGAACATCCCTGTGCCTAAGTCTCTCTCTGCATGTATGAGGTAGAGTGAGGGGCAAAAGCTGACTTCTCAAAAGGTTCCAGACACAGGGCCCTGCTTCAAGAACCCTACAAGGGCTGCATCCCACAGTATCTCCAGGACCTTGGCCTGCATACTCTGCATGGTCAGAACCTTGCAGACACAGCGAGCACAAGGGGAAACAGGTACATCTCCTCAGTGGCTCACTGGGTTCCCAGTAATTATCTTGGATGGATTGTTTAGATGGACACTGACCAGGAAAATGTCCAAAGACTGCTTGCTGAAACCCACTCCAACAGCATAACCACGTGGTCCCCAGGGATAGATGTGCTGTGGTGAGGTGGCCGGGTGAGGGGGGGGTATGCCTACTGGATGACCGTGCCATCCTAATGGCCCCTTCTTGTAGCTGGTGATGGGTGTGAGGTTTGTGATTCTGGTGGAATGGTTTGTGAGAGGACTTGGGTGTGTCATTACCTTCAAGGCTATCCATGTCAGCTTGGGGGAGAAACAGAAAATACAAGATTAATGTTAGATTGCTGAATAGAAGGAAATGAAAAACCAGAATCAGAACCAATGAAATGCCCAACCAAAGAAAGAAAGAAAGAAAGAAAAAAAGGCATTCTGACTATATTCATGCCTTTCATCTTCCAAAATATTTGTCTTATATTTGTTAGTATTTTAAATGCCTTCCATCTTTCTGGTTGTAGCCAACACTTCTTTGGGAGGGGATTAAAAAAAACCCAACAACTAACAAACTCATATTTTGGAATAAACTCCTGCTGTAATCAAAGACTAGAAACTCTGATTCTGAGTATTGCTTTTCCAACAAGAAGTCTTCTCGCCGAACAGAAGCCAGGATGGTTCCCAACAGGGACTGTGGTGTCAGCGTTTACACAATAAACCTTCATTTTCTGGGATCATGAACTCAACTGGCTATAAGCTGAAGACACTCCCCCCGTCCCCTCACAATTAAGGCTTAATCCTAGAGAAACTTGAGAAAGTGGCAATCCACATGAGACATCAAGCAAATCTTAGAAATAATAAAGAGAACAGAATCCTGATTTTCTGTGTGGCTGGTATCTATCTCAGCATTTATTATTCTTTAAACAAAAGTGTAAGACCTACCAAAAGCACAACCTAAAAATTGGTTCTACTAATAGGACTGAACTTTACTGTATGAACCAGTGAAAATGCAATTTGGCACTTTTTAATATCACTACCTAGGTGGTTAGAAAGGTCTAATGTTTACTTAATCTCTCTGAGTCTTAGCTTCTTCACCTGCCAAATGGAAATAAAATTGTTTACTTCAGATATTTTTGTAAGGAGAAAATGAAATGATGAGTCTGAAAGATCTAAGGTTTATTAGGTGTTCTCTGAACAATTCCCTTTCTGTCTGATGAGAGCTCCGTGACCTTGCAGGTCATTTCACAAGCAGTAATACTGAACGAAAGAGTAATTCAGGTGCTCCTCTTACAACGCTTAACTACAGAATGCTCAGTGTAAGATACTCTGGGCTTCTTCTCATTTTCAAAGATTTTTTACAATTCTTCATTTTACACTGGGTCAGCAGCAGCCAAAAAGGAAAACTGGCTGAAGGTTATGTGATGTGTATGATTCAAGGTCAATGATAACAACCAGTGTTTACCTTCTCCCATCACCATACCAAACCTCCTCAAGCTCTTTAATTACTAATGAGCTTATAGGCAACATGACTCACAGAGAGCCTCACTTCAGACCCAAATAGCCTCCTCTGTATCAGACCAACGCTGCAGGAAATGATACCACCAAGAGGTCAACAGTCCGAACAAAAATTATTTTGTGGCAATAGTTGCAGATGATTTTTTTGTTGTTTTTCCTTTTTCTTTCCTCTTTCGGAACATTTTCCTCTGGTCTTTAACCAAGGTGATTTGAAGCCAGTCTTTGGGTCAGGCATTGGATGCTGTGCTCTCTGCCAAACATCACACGAGACTCCCCACGCCGGTTTGGATGCTGTGTGGGTAGGACGCATTCACAAGCTGGCTCACCTGTTTATATTTTCTGTAACAACGCTGAATGACAGCTGCTGCCACTTCCTGCTGCTCCCGTAAGGGTCGGCCCTTCAGGGGAAAGCGAGGCAAGAAAAGAAAGAATGATGCAGTATAAGAAATACAGCTTTCCCAAGACTTCAATGGAATGACCACCAGTTTCATTGACTTTCTCAGAACTGAGACCCGAGGTTTACCAAATACGACAATATCAGGATAAATTAAGAAAAATGAATGTACAGAATACCTCTCTGGCTATTCTGGCTTTTAAACAGAACTATCATATTTGGATGTCAGGAGGCCTAAACAACAAAGGATTTAAAGAACTAGGTATTGTGCTATTTGTCCTTATAAGTTGCTGCTCTGCTCTGTCCTTCCTAAGATAACAACAAGTCCTCTATTTCTGTGTCAAAGATTGATGACTTATAACACCTCCCTGTTGTTGCTTAGTCGCTAAGACATGTTCGACTTTGCGACATGATGGATTACAGCGTACTAAGCTTCCCTATCCTTCACTATCTCTCAGATTTTGCTCAGACTCATGTCCAGGGAGGTCAAAGACTCCTCTGAGAAATGGTGAAAGTCTCTGGACCTTGCCCAGCAAAAACACACATACAGACACTTCACCATAAAATTTGAGGAGTTCATGGGCAGACAACAAACAGTCTCCAGCCTCCAGCCAGAAAGCCCCACTCCAGGTCACACGTTCCTTGTGGCAGAGATGTCAACTTTGTATTAACTAAATAATGAATATCTATTATTACCCTGACAGTAAGTTCATAGGGTAATAACCATTGCATTACTGGTCAGTTTTATTCCACTAAAGTTTCTGACAATTCTTAATATCTCATGTGACCTAATTACAGAATCTTTATTTCAAATTATAAACTCAGAGAAAAAAAGAAATGGCATATATTTCAGTTTGAATGATTCTGACTTTTCCCTGATCACAAAAGGACTCTGTTGTCTGTTTTTGTTTTTTATTTTAAAGAAGTTCTTAGTTTTGGGCTGCAAAGCATGAGATCTTAGTTCCCTGACCAGGGATTGAACCCTCACCCCCCTGCAGACCTGTAGGGCAGAGCCTTAACCACTGGATCACCAGGGAAGTCCCCAGGACTCTTGTTGTCTTTTACCTTGTATTTCCGGAAAGCTGTCTGGACAAGCCTGGCCGCTTCATAGAGTTCTCTCTGTTCGTGATCAGACAGGGTCAGCTGTGCAAATTCATTCTCCACCTTCTCACTGGTGGACGCACTCAGGAACTCAGACCAGTCTGCTGCAGAGGGAAGGCTGGGCTTCTCGAAAGTTATTTCACTGACTGGTGAGCCTACAGGGCTCAGGCTGGTATTAGAAGAAGGGGTGAGAGGCTCATTATATGCACTCCTGAAACAAAAGAAGACATGAGGGGGAGAGGCTGCTGATTGGTCTGCAGGATTCATCACACATTGGTCAAAGAGACAAGACGGTACCCACTGTGGACCATGAAGGATACACCTCTACTCAGTCCAGAGAGATGCTAAGCAGACTCCGGGTGTCCTTCAATTAGTAACTTCATGCTGAACATCTGTTATGATTTCAGTACTGGACTAAGTACTAAACCCAGTAAGTCCACTATCCAACTATGAAGTTTCAGTTGAACTGGGGAGAACACGCCATGACACATTATCTCCTACACTCTGCCGTGGGAAGAAACCTCACGGCAGAGGCGAGGAAGAAAGAGGTCCTTGAGAGAGGCAATGGAATCCATCCTAATGCTCCCTTCGTTCCTTGATAAGGGCATTCACTACCCAGATCTCCTCAGATCCAGTGGGTCTCCTGCGCCTCCAGGTAAATCCAGGAACTTGCCCTGGGGAGAGGCCTGTGGACTTTCTGACCTGATCTGGGCAGCATTTGGCAGGTGGTCTACGTCAGCCAGGTAACCGGCCAGCCAGCTCATGGTACTGCTAATGGTGGCCGCGTCTATCCTTTCCAACGCCGGGGACTCCATGGGCACAAAGTTCTCCTGCTTGATCCGCTCAGGTGTGGCTTCAATGATGTGCTCTGCCAAGGTCATCATGTTCACCTGGAACCCGCCACAGAGCACTCAGGTTAGGATGCGGCCCTAGAAGTCAGCCAGGCCCACCTCCCGCCTGCTACCTGGGAAAGAGTGAAACGAAGCAGGGTGGGCTGACATGACAGTCCAGTGCCCTCTGATACTATCTAAAGGTTTTACATGATTTGCTCACATATGCTGAGATCCCAGATCTGAAGAGCTCCAAAAATCAGCTCGGTCCAAAACCTTAAGTCTTTGAGAATATCTGGCTTATGCCTACTTTCTACTCTCAGCTAGGATCAACTGATTAAGGATACTAAGGCCTGGACAGTTCTAGAGGACGTGGTCATGTAATTATAGTGGTATTGCTGGTTACCTGACCACTTGTTGTTTAGCTGCTGAATCGTGTCTGACTCTTTGTGACTCCCATGGACTGCAACCCTCCAGGCTTCTCTGTCCATGGGATTTCCCAGGCAAGAATACTGGAGTGTGTTCCCACCTGACCACTATGCCCCGCTCCCCACTTTGTCCTGCCCAGAGAACCCTAGTTTTGTAGATAGCAGCAAAGAGCCAAAGCCCAGGGGACAGCTGGTGACTAAAACAAGCCACCTGTCCTGATCCTCCTCTCAGTTTCCCACCTTCCTGCACCAAGGCGGGGATCTGTGACCAGCTTCTGGACAAGGAGACTATACACAAATCTGCTGGGAGAGATGTGGGCAGAGCTGCTTTTCCCGGTGAAAGGTGCCGATGCACCCGGCCCCGCCCCTCTTCTCCTGCTCTGACCACAGCCGAGCTCGAGAAGCCACATTATGATCATAAAGCAACAGGAGTGAAGAGAAAAGCCAAAAGAACAGAAAAAAAAAAAAAAATCCAGGTCTCTGATGGCATTACTGAGTCACCAAACCTCTGGACTTGTACAAGAAAAAGAAATCATGTTCTTATGAAACCACTGGAATCAGGGTTGCTGATATGAGCACCCCAAAATAAGTTCTTAAAAGATACATTTAGGAATCCTCACAACGAGTCTGGAGTAGATCTATTCAATTAGAATCAGAGATATGAGCTTGGTTTTAAAAGTTTTCTTGCACATCTCTTGAAAATGGAAGTTGAAATACAGCAGTTTATAAGTGAACTGAAAATGTTCAGAAAGGATCTATACAAAAATGATTAAATGCTTATCTTACAACATGCGTGAACCTCACGAATATTATGCTGACTGAAAGAAGCCAGACACAGAATGTGACAGTTTATGATTCTATTTATGTAACATTTCTAGAAGCACAATTCTAGGGAAGAGAAATCAGATCCTTAGGACTGGAATGGGAGCAGAGGTTGATTGCAAAGGGGCACAGGGAACTTCTGTGGGAGGAAGGAAGTATCTTAAATGGGACTTTTGTGATGATTGTGAATTTTGTACAAACTCACAAACGTTCATTACGTTGAACACTTAAAATGAATGAATTTATGGTATGTAAGTTATACCCCAATAAAACTGTTAAAAAATACTTATCTTGGGTAATTTTTGATATTGTCAACAAAGAATTGTAACAGGAATACAAACGAAAACACTTAGGGAAGAAATATCACAGCTTTTCTTCTCCTTCTATATTGACCGTCTTGATTGGTGACTCAAACAGGAGGAAGTAAGTCCTAGAGTGATTCTTTTCCCATGAACGTATTAAAAAGTGGAATTTCTGGAGACCAAAGGTTATAACAATCTGTAACCACTCCTCTCCCAAATCCTCTATTTTATAAAACTGTGTTAGTATAAGAACACGTTAACATTGTAAGTGCAGTACTCTGAGATACCAAGTAGATGATTTCTTAATGTGACAGCTACAAAAGGCAATGGAATTTAAATGACTTTAGGGCTTTTTAATTAAATGACATTGGGTTTTTATTAAAATTCTCTTTGGGTTCTAACATACGAGCAGTTTTCACAAGTGTGCTTAGATATCTCAGAACAATGATATGTGTATTTACCATGTTTTTATCCATACATCTAATTATATAATCATATGCTAAGTATATATACTAAGTCAAACTTTCTAATTGTATTGTCAATTTTTTCTTTTTCTCTTCACATGTACCTCAGCTGACAACTTTTGAAACAGTTGCATTAGTGTCATACTAGGATTGTGGTTCTGGTACCATATTTCTTTGCATTTATTTGCTTTAATATTTAGAAACTATGTTGTTAGGTGAACAGTGGTTCATTATGGTCATATCTTTTTGATAAATTGTATATATATAATATTTGCCTTAATTATACTTCTTGTCTTTTTTCTTTTCATACTCTTTTGTCTGTTATATCTTCACCTGTCAGTTCATCTTCATCCTTTCTGTTTCATTTTAATTCTTTTACAAGTAGTATATAATACACTTTGCTTCTTTTTATCCAGTCTGAGAATCTTTTAATAGAATTAACAGTTTCCAAAGTGGGAATGATTCATGTTTGAAAATATTCCTATAATATTATGTTTCAGAGTATTATTTTTGTTGTTGTTTTCCTTATTGCCAATTCCTGAACTTTTCCCAAGTGAGCCAAATTTTCTTTTCCCCCTTTTAAGTGACTTAGAAACCCTGAGCCTGTTTTGACACTATCTACTAACTTGACATTTCTAATAAGCATATTTTAGTCCCTGGTTTTCAGGCCCAGTTCAAAATGTTTGATTCACGAGTGGCCCAAGTGAAGAACAGTCCACTAGTCTTATATACAAGCCTAGACTTTGAACCACTCACTGGTGAGAAAATGACAAGACCTCTAGGAAACTGGCAGTAAAGATCAAGGAAGTGCGGGTGGACGGACCAGCCCCTGCAAGCTTACCTTCTGCACGCTCACCTGTATGTCATCCATGGGCTGTGAGCACTCCTCACTCTCTGTACCATCACGGTAGGACCCCGCTCGCTGCTCACCACCTCTCTGTTAGCCATCATCAAGACACTCATTGGTTCCCGTGGACGCACCTGTGAAGGTGCTGCATCCTTGCCTACACTGGTCCCCTTCGGATTTCCAGTCACCTGTACTGTAGACACACCAATGTAAAGATCTTTGGGGTTCCACTTTACTACCGGCTGGGATGCAGAGGCGTGGAGGAATCCTGCAGTCTCTGGAGTGGGAGGGGAGATCTCCCGGCTGTAGTCCCTCAATCCTTCACTGGGGCTGATTGTCTCGGGGACAGGCTGCTTAGAACTAGGGCTCTGCTTCCTGATATTTGGCTGTTCCAGACTCAGTGCAGTGGACAGCAGCTTCTCCTGCCTTGCCTGGAAGTACTCGGGGTTCAATTTATGCTTTTTGGGAGCTGGATAATCTTTGTGGCTCTCACTGCTGTAGTAATTAGAGGGTTCAGACCGAGGTCTTCTCAGCTCTGAAAAGTACAGTAGAAAGGACAGTCAGGACAGGTGGTACAGTGAGGAATGCTAAAGAATTAACACGTTCTCTATGCCTGAGAGACACAGAGTGCAAAGCCAGAACTCAAGACACATCCCTAACGTTACATATTCCCCAGCAGTATATACTGTATTCAAATAATCCTCCTCCAAAATTTGTAGCTCTTTCTTGCATTAACATAGTTTTTTTTTCCCCCTCAGTTTTGGGGGTGGGATGGGCGAGCGGGGTTGGGGGAAGCACTAGGCATTCTAACAGCTAAAAGGAAAATTAGAAACGCTAAAAAGAAAACCCCAAGCCCTTAAACGTACGTGAACATCCTATGGACTTTTCCGAGGGTAGTGGCATGACAGCAAAAGGGGAATCCGCCAAGTGCTGAGATGTCACCATTTAGGATTCTTACCTGGGTTGGTACTTGCGATGACAGTGACTCCTTTGGGTATTTCTGGGGAGTTGATGGCCTCGCTGTGCCACTGGCTCACCCAGCTCTCCGTGCTGGGCTCGTCACCTTCAGGACAGTGGATTCTGGGGTTCTGTCTAGCTGAGCCTGCTCATCCCTCTGCAGGTGCTCCAGACACTCTGCTAACTTCACATGACCCCGTGACCTGGCGATTCCCAAAGGCAGCCTTCCTAGAGAGTCTGGAATAGAGATGGCCCGACGATCCCACTTGTACAGCACAACAGCTGCTTCCAAGTGCCCAAGAGCACACGCCCACATCTAAAAAAACAGAGACAGAGCGCACTTCCTCAATATGAGTTAAAAAAAAAAAATCCTATTTGACTTCTGCCACTGCTGCCAATTGACAATTTGGTCCTTGGCAGCAATTTCAACGGTGCCATAAAACATTTCCGTTACAAAGTGGCTCCGATATATGTCATGTATCAACAAGGGTGAACCCAAAGGGAGCCAGGCATATCCCTACGCCAGCCCAGAAAAACAGTCTGACGAATAAATGAACCCATTTTTTACCAGAGGAGTACAGGAGAAGTGGTCCACGTTCAAGGGGTCGACCTCCAGTTCCAAGTCAATGCTGTCTGCATGCTTTGTGCTGGAACAGATAGCATCACAAATTACTGCACAGAGAATCAATGTTAAAAAATAACATAACATTATGAAACCCACAGAGATGAAACCAAAGTGGGCAGCCAACATTGCTGATGGGAATAAACAAAGTCCTGGCTTTCCTAGGTGGTTTGGATGCTCGGTTTTGCCAGGAGCCAGGAGGAAATGAAAAGTCCAAAGTTTACTTTAGCATCTTGCTCAGTACTTCTTGGGCAGAAGTTCACAGAACTTTGTGGAACTGTCCTCAGAGAGACTCCTTTGCTGTGAGGATTCCATACTCCCTGAATGCCCAGATCTCCATCCACTGGTGGACACACTAGGAGGGGTGCTGCTGATGGGTGAGGAGGACACCGGCCTTACCGCCATTTGATGAGGGTCTGGATGAGGGTGGCATAACCCTGGGCAGCGGCCAGGTGGAGGAGGGTCATCCCACGGAAAGTCTTTGAGTGGATCAGATGCTTGGACTTTGCCCAGCAGGCTCGGCTCATCATCTTCTACACACGACAACCACTCGGCTCTCAAAGCAGCTGCCCAGCGTCCCAGGGCCGGATGTGCACTATAACGAGACAGCATGTGTTCCGAAGACCGGAAGCCCAAAGGCCCACCACCATGTCAGCCTTCGGAAGCTAGAAGGGGAACAAACTCTTTGTGATTAGCAATTGAAAACGGAAGTGCAAAACTGAAGATAAGGAGACATCATGAAAGGGAGACAGAACGTGCTGAGTCCAGCTTAGCAGCACATCCACAGCCAGGCACACAGGAATCTTCCACAACTCTAAGGGCATCAGAGTCTGTCTACTGCAGCTGACAGTCTGATTGTGAACTCCATGCTGATTCAGTTCAGGGAAAGCATATACTATAAAACAACAAACAAAAATGTGGTTTAGCCTCCCAGGTGATGTAATTAAACACTGTAGACAGGAAGCCGGCAGAGGAAAGCGAAGCAGGTAACTTTCTTAATGCTTCTACAGAAGAGGGGTTGTGGGGGGCTGATGCCTGGATCGCTGACTCCCCAGCTCCTTCTGGAGGAGAACTGTCACTTGGGGATTTTTCTCCCTAAATAAGAAATTTAAAATACCCAATGATATATTTGCAACTGCATGGATGGACCTTACAGGCCTTCCGTGAAATAAGTCAGAGAGAAAGACAGGTACTGTATAATGTATGTCACTTACATGTGGAATCTTAAACCAAAACCAAACACACACACACAGAAAGCCTTCTTGACTTCATGGATCCTGAGAACAGTCTAATAGCTGTATGCAGAGGTGGAGGGTAGGAGGTGGGCAAAACAGAGAAGGAGTCAAAAGATGCAGACTTTCAGTCATCAAATGAGTAAGTCCCAGGGATGTCATGTACAGTACGGCAACTAAAGTTAATAACACTGAACTGCATATTTGAAAGTTGCTAACAGAGCATATCTTAAAGGCTCTTATCACAAGGAAAAAAATTATAAGTGTGACCACAGAAGTTAACTAGGTCTATCACGGTGATCATCTGGCAGCGCACACAAATGCTAATCGTTCTGGCGGACACCTGAGACTAATACGATGTTATATGTCAACTATAGCGCAACTGAAAAAATAAATTTAAAAAATCTAGGCATAATCCAGTCCTTTATAGAAAGCAAAAAGGAGACTGGGGAAGGCATTAGAGACTCAAATTCAAGTGTTATTACAGTACTAACAGCAACAGAGGCATATGGGAAAGAGAAATTCACTCATTTTAACCACCTGGCTTTCTTCCCTTTGCTGTAAGGAAGTTGTACAAGAAGAAAAATACAATCCTCAACAGCTTATCTGAGTCTCTGTGATAGGTTTTTTTTTTTTAAATGATATTTTATTCAGAATCCCCAGCATCTAAACAAATGACATTTTACTAGCCTCAAATACCATCTGTGTTTGTCTACAATATTTTCTTTTAAAAAATTTTTTATTGGGGTGTATATTTTATTGTTTTACAATGTGGCATTAGCGTCTGCTGTACTACAAAGTGAATCATCTGTATGTTTATATATATATATATATATATCCTCTCTGTGATAATTTTATGTTTCATACCCTCTCTCTCAAACAAATGAGACTCTAGTCCAATTCTCATTTCTGGTGTTTTTTTTAATTTTTTTTTTTTTGATGTGGACTATTTAAGTCTTTATTGAACTTGTTTCAATATTGCTTCTGTTTTACTGTTTTGGTTTTTTGGCCAAGAGGCATGTGGGATCTTAGTTTCTTGACCAGGGATCGAACCTGCACCCCTAGCGGTGGAAGGTGAAGTCTTAACCATTGGACCGCCAGGGAGGTCCTGTCCACTGGACCACCAGGGAGGTCCTGTCTCTGTCTCTCTTATTATTTTAAGTTATTTTGTCCAGTAATGAACCCCATGAAGTACTGTTGTTCCTGTTTTTGTTTTTTTTTTTTTAAATCTGGGAAACAAACGCCGGTAAAAAAATTTTTAAACAGCCATAAAATAGCTGTAATGTCACCCTCACTAGAAATGTCATGACATGCTAGAGGAATGTAGTCAGGCAGCCCTGACTGCTGAGAATGGCCTTGACTCGAAAGACCCAGGCAGGGCTGCTCTGTGCACACCAGGCAGATGCATTCAGGACACACAGAAGTCACCAGGCAAGGAACAAAAGGAATTTTTTTTTTTTTCATCAACAAGACCAGCTACATCTCTATCACATAAAGTGGACAGATATTCCTTGATGCCAACGTAAACTGATGAAAGAGTCTTCAGTAGCAGTTAATATGGGATCAGATAACAGGCCAGGGGCCAAACAGCTGAGCTATACAATGGACATTACACTCCAGTCCCTTTCTGTAGCCTTTGTCAGTGAAAGAAAAAGGGCTTTGTGGGACTCTCTTATTTTAGCCATGAGATACATAGTAAACAGTGTTTATTACTTTTTATAAAACAGTTGTATCAGGTGGACAAGAAGCCTTAATATTTCACTCTGTGCCAAGTCTTTCCTTGTCCATTGATTTCCAAAGACAGGTGAGAAATAAGAAAATTTTCCAAAAAAGGTTGATATTTTGGGGAGGGTGGTGGTACCTTATGCTTTGTTTTCATCTATTACTAAAAATATTACTAACACTTGATATTTACAAGTCTCATAAAATTCAAAATGTTCACTTACAAATGTGATTGTTCAGGGAAAATCATCATCTTGAAGGGAGAGAGGGAGAATTATTTGAGGTTTTTAGGTAATGACTCAGTGGAGAAGGTGATAAACACCATCGGTCCCTCTACCTTTATTCTAGAGTCTCCTGGGGGGGAGAAAATAATCTACCTAGGAGACTTTCCCAAAATGAAGCTCCTTTAAGAAATTGATATAAAACTCCCAAGACTACCGGGACTCTAGTATTTGGAGATTTCCCTGTGCCTGACAACACTAATGTCACGGAATTGATGAAAAAGCATCTGCGACATGACAGAATGTGTAACGTTGCTCTATTGTTCTCTACTGAAAAAGCACACACACAGTTTCTCTGGGCCCTTTTCCGATTGAACTCCCGGAGTTTACACAAGTCTTATGAATTACTGAATTCAATTACGGTTTTATTTATACTTAAGATAGAGACAGGACACAAGATACAAAATAGGTTCTAACTGGACTCTGAGCCCAGCAGATCTGAGTCATCTTTTGGCCTCTGTCCTGTCACTGGACGCCCTCCCTCCTGCTGGCAGGTAACTGCAGTGACTTCTGAGATCAGTAGGTGATTTAAGACTTAGGGAGGTGAACGGCTGAGAAGGCCCACAGTCCAGGGCTTCTTCCCTGTTGAACAGACTTAAATACTCAGAAGCACGAGGACTACAAAGCACCCCGCCCTGCCTCTTGCCTCAGCCAGGAAGCACACCAGCAGAAGAGAAGGGACCTGTGATCGATTGCCTCGCTCCTCAATGAAACACGAGATGTCAGGAAGGCGACGGTCCCCCAGGACTCACCTGGGCTTGGCTTCCTCCGTTGCCGCTCCCTGTGCCCCCTCCGCTGCTGCCTCCTCCGCTCCCCTGCTTGTGCTGCTGGGACCCGGTCATCTCTGCCATCCTCCTCTCCATCTGCTCCAGCCGCTCCAGGATGGACATCCTGAACTGGTTATCTAGGGCAGACCACGGAAGGGTGAAGCTGTGTTCCAGAAGAAGGGGCATTAACCCATGGCCCAGTCCAGCCTGAAGGATGGGCATCCCAGACGATCACCCACTCAGCCAGATCACCAGGGTTTGTCCAGGCTGGGGATGACCCAGACACCTCACACAAGACCGTAGCCGCGACCACAGCCCACGTTCTCAATGAAAGGAACAGAAAAACCGTTTCTGTCAAGGTCCTGGTTTCAGGTTCCAGGACCCCATTTCTTTGTCAAATTCCCCAGTGGAAACCCTGAAGGGAGATCTGGTGGACAGGCCCCTAGAGCAAACAAATGAACACAATTTAAATCAGTGGAAGAAAGCAATCATTGGGACTTCTCCAGTGGTCCAGTAGTTAAGGATTTGCCTGGCAATGCAGGGGATGCTGGTTCAATCCCTGATCGGGAACCAAGATCCCACATTCTGTGGACCAACTGAGCCTGTATGCCACAACTAGAGGCCCCTGTGTCGCACTGAAATATCCCGCATGGCGCAGTTAAGATCCCTCGTGCCACAGTGAGGACCCGACACAGCCAAATAAATAAATAAAATAAAAAAATAAAAGTTCAAGCTCATTTAAAAATAAGAAAGCAAGCGATCACTGTGAGAAAGAACATACACAAACCCACATACATATAGTTACATATATATATATTTTAAAGTCATATCAGTTTTACCCAAACACTGAAAAAAAAATTATTTTCTCATCCAGGCTCTAGCTGCACACACACACACACACACACACACACACACACGACAGCTGGGGTGAGGGAAGAGCTATGTAATGCCCTGAGGCAGAGTGTTCAAGGAGGAGAAGCCATACAGCTGGACCACACCTGAGAGGACAGTAGAAGATGAAGTTGGAGAGGTGAGGAAGGACCAGACAGGAGACAGAACCCTGGCTGTGCCATATAATAGTTATACAACTCTGAACAAACTCTTTGGTGCCTCAGTTTCCTTAACTCTTAAATGGGCACAGTAACAGTCCTTATCTCCGAGGGTTGCTGAGAGAATTTAACAAATTAACAGATTTATAAATGCCCAGGACATAGTTAAGTCTCGGACAAGGGTGCCAGCCATCAGCATCATCTTGTGGCAAGGGAATAAGATATCTTGGGAAATTGACCAACCTGCTGTGAAACCACTATTTTCAAAACACAGCCATCTGACATAAATCACAGTAGGATCCTCTATGATCCACCTGCCAGAATACTGGAAATAAAAGCAAAAATAAACAAATGGGATCTAATTAAAATTAAAAGCTTCTGCACAACAAAGGAAACCATAAGCAAGGTGAAAAGACAGCCTTCTGAATGGGAGAAAATAATAGCAAATGAAGCAACTGACAAACAACTAATCTCAAAAACATACAAGCAGCTTATGCAGCTCAACTCCAGAAAAATAAATGACCCAATCAGAAAATGGGCCAAAGAACTAAATAGACATTTCTCCAAAGAAGACATACGGATGGCTAAAAAACAATGAAGAGATGCTCAACATCACTCATTATCAGAGAAATGCAAATCAAAGCCACAATGAGGTACCATTTCACACCAGTCAGAATGGCTGCGATCCAAAAGTCAACAAGCAATAAATGCTGGAGAGGGTGTGGAGAAAAGGGAACCCTCTTACACTGTTGGTGGGAATGCAAATTAGTACAGCCACTATGGAAAACAGTGTGGAGATTCCTTAAAAAATTGCAAACAGAACTGCCTTACGATCCAGCGATCCCACTGCTGGGCACACACACTGAGGAAACCAGAATTGAAAGAGACACGTGTACCCCAATGTTCATTGCGGCACTGTTTATAATAGCCAGGACATGGAAGCAACCTAGATGTCCATCAGCAGATGAATGGATAAGAAAGCTGTGGTACATATACACAATGGAGTATTACTCAGCCATTAAAAAGAATACATTTGAATCAGTGCTAATGAGGTGGACGAAGCTGGAGCCGATTATACAGAGTGGAGTAACTCGGAAAGAGAAACACCAATACAGTGTACTTGCACATGTATATGGAATTTGGAAAGATGGTAGTGATGGACCTGTATGCAAGACAGCAGAAGAGACGCAGATGTATAGGACAGCCTTTTGGACTCTGTGGGAGGGGGAGAGGGAGGGATGATTTGGGAGAATGGCAGTGCAATATGTATGATATCTTAAGTGAAATGAATCGCCGGTCTGGGTTCGATGCAGGATGTAGGATGCTTGGGACTGAGGCACGGGGATAATCCAGAGAGATGGTGTAGGGCGGGATGGGGGAGGTGGGGGTCGGGATTCGGAGTTCATGTACACTCGTGGCTGATTCATGTCAATGTATAGCAAAGCGAATACAGTATTGTAAAGCAAAACAAACTAAAAAATAAAAATTAATTTAAAAAAATTAAAAGCTTCTGTACAACAAAGGAAACCATAAGCAAGGTGAAAAGACAGCCTTCTGAATGGGAGAAAATAATAGCAAATGAAGCAACTGACAAACAACTAATCTCAAAAATATACAGCAACTTATACAGCTCAATTCCAGAAAAATAAATAACCCAATCAAAAAATGGGCCAAAGAACTAAATAGACATTTCTCCAAAGAAGACATACGGATGGCTAACAAACACATAAAAAGATGCTCAACATCACTCATTATCAGAGAAATGCAAATCAAGACCACAAGGAGATACCATTTCACACCAGTCAGAATGGCTGCTATCCAAAAGTCTACAAGCAATAAATGCTGAAGAGGATGTGGAGAAAAGGGAACCCTCTTACACTGTTGGTGGGAATGCAAACTAGTACAGCCACTATGGAAAACAGTGTGGAGATTCCTTAAAAAACTGCAAACAGAACTGCCTTATGACCCAGCAATCCCACTGCTGGGCATACACACTGAGGAAACCAGAATTGAAAGAGACACGTGTACCCCAATGTTCATTGCAGCACTGTTTATAATAGCCAGGACATGGAAGCAACCTAGATGTCCATCAGCAGATGAATGGATAAGAAAGCTGTGGTACATATACACAATGGAGTATTACTCAGCCATTAAAAAGGATACATTTGAATCAGTTCTAATGAGGTGGATGAAACTGGAGCCGATTATACAGAGTGAAGTAAGCCAGAAAGAAAAACACCAATACAGTATACTAACACATATATATGGAATTTAGAAACATGGTAATGATAACCCTTTATGCGAGACAGCAAAAGAGACACAGATGTATAGAACAGACTTTTGGACTCTGAGGGAGATGGAGACAGTGGGATGATTTGGGAGAATGGCACTGAAACACGTATACTATCATGTAAGAAACGAATCACCAGTCTATGTTCGATACAGGATACAGGATGCTTGGGGCTGATGCACGAGGATGATTCAGAGAGATGATATGGGGAAGGAGGTGGGAGGGGGGTTCAGGATTGGGAACTCATGTACACCCATGGCGGATTCATGTCAATGTATGGCAAAACCAATACAGTATTTTAGAGTAAAATAAAGTAAAAATAAAAATTAAAATGTAAAAAGAAAAGTAAAAAAATAAATAAAAATAAAATTACTCCTACTTTAAAACACACACACACATACACAGCCATCTGAATCAAGAAAAGGAGTATCCCAGAGAAGAAATATTTTATCAGCCTCCCTTGTCATCCAGATTATAAGTCCTGACACTAGGAAGTAAGCAGTCCTGCTCCACAACTAAGCCTGTGCTGAACCCGAGTGCTGCGACCACTGAAATCCACGAGTCCAGGAGCCCGTGCTCCACCACAAGAGAAGACACAGCAGTGAGAAGCCTGCACACCGCAACTAGCGAAAATCCCCAGCAGCAACAAAGGCCCAGCACAACAGAAAAAGGGCAAGGGCACACTCCGCGCACTACTCACCCATGAAGCAACTTTACAAACATTAACCCGTGAGCCCTCAAGACCCTCAGGTGAGCCAGGTCTGCTGTCCTCATCTTATAGCACCTGACTCTCTGCGACCCCACGGACTGTAGCCTGCCAGGTTCCTCTGCCATGGGACTTCCCAGGCAAGAATACTGGAGTGGGTTGCCATCTTCTACTCCAGGGCATCTTCCCAACCCAGGGATTGAACCCATGTCTCCTAGGTCTCCTGCATTGGCAGGTGGGTTCTTTACTACTAAGCCCACCTGGGAAGCCTGACTGAGGCATGAGAAGACACTTTATCTATCGGTCTCCATGACTCAGAGCTTGGCCACCAGGTGCTAAAATCAGAAAGGGAAAGTCATGGAAGACAAGACGCACAAGAGTTAGCTGATCTTACCCCAGGGAACGGAACTTTTTTCTCAAAGTCAAAAGGTAGTAAGCACCTGTTTCAGGGCCAGGTTTTCAATACTGAATGTCAAATTGATCTCACTTTCCTAAACCACAGAAGCAGGACGAGGAAGACTGCTTTGCAAGAATCGTGGTATTATTTTCCTAGTAAGCTATTTCCAGGAACACCACCAAAGGAAAAGCCTTCCTCTTTAAAAGAGAAAGGTGACATCTTTCTCCCCAATTTCACACAGACTGACAAACTCTGAGACCCCTCTAAGCATCTCAGTGGCATGGTCACAGATGGGGCCTCAACCCTGAATGAATATTTGCTTGTGATGCATGCATCCTGGGACCACTGACGGAAAACTTCCGAGCTGGTCCCAGAGCCCTTTCTCTGTGCTCTCTGCACTGCTGATGCTGCTAAGTCGCTTCAGTTGTGTCTGACTCTGTGCGACCCTATAGATGGCAGCCCACCAGGCTCCGTCATCCCTGGGATTCTCCAGACAAGAATACTGGAGTGGGTTGCCATTTCTTTCTCTAATGCATGAATGTGAAAAGTGAAAGTGAAGTTGCTCAGTCGTGCCTGATTCTTAGTGACCCCATGGACTGCAGCCCACCAGGCTCCTCCATCCATGGGATTTTCCAGGTAAGAGTAGTGGAGTGGGGTGCCATTGCCTTCTCTGCCTCTCCACTAGAAAATGGGAATTTTGCAGAATGCAGCACTCCTCCATCTGAAGCCAACAGAAGACAAAGATTTTTACTTTTAAAAGACAGCGAACTCAAGTGGAGCAGCAACTACCCTTCAGGTACGTTTTTAAACTCTCCTTGCTTTCTCCTGATCCTGCCAGCCAGATAACCACCCAACTCTGAACGCATGCAGAGAGCCTCACGCAGACTGCTGAACCAGCTTAAACGTCCTGATGGTTTCTTCTGCCAGCCTGAAAATCTTGTGTCTCTTGAGTATGTGTTTAGAATCTTTTTGCTTCTTTTGGAGCTTGGTTTGCACTGGTCTGGAGCACAGTGGCCAAGATTAACATGCCATGTCATGCCAACAGGGAGAAGGGCACAGGGCATGCCACGTGGCTGCGCTCTGCCTGTCGAGGTCATTCTGTTTCAGCTGAACTGGTGACAGTGCAGGCGGCCCTGGTTTGCGCCCCCAGCCCATCCCCTGTCCAAGCCCCTGCCAATGCAGCTGCCTGTCAAAACCGAACGACCCTGAAGTCCCACTCCTGGGCACGGGTCCCGGGAAAAACATGATTCAAAAGGATACATGCACTCCAGTGTTCGCTGCACCACTGTTTACAATAACCAAGGCATGGAAGCAAACTAAATGTCCCCCAAAAGAGGAATGCATAAAGAAGATGTGGTACATATATACAATGGAATATTTCACTCAGCCATTAAAAAGAATGAAGCAATGCCATTTGGAGCAACATGGGTTGGACCTAGAGAATATCATACTGAGTGAAGTAAGTCAGACAGAGAAGGAGAAATATCATACAACATCTCTTATATGTGGAACCTAAAAAGAAATTATACAAATAAACTTACTTACAAATCAGAAAGACCTGCAGACTTAGAAAAGTACGAACTTACGGTTGCTGGAGGGAAGAGATAGGGAGTTTGGGATGGTCATGCACACACTGCTATATAAAAATAAAAATCAGTAATTGAAATATAACATTTGGAAACCAAGAGAATCACTTCTAAATAATTTGTGGACCCAAAGAAATATAATAATGGAAATTCAGATTATCTTGTAATTGAATAATGTTTCTTTATCTCCAAAATCTGTTATTAAATCGAAGATGCATCTTAAAATCAATTTAATGTAGCTTAAAATCAATATAATAATGGAATTTAGAAATAAATGATAATGAAAATGAAAAAAAAATGGATAACCAACAAGAACCTATAGCACAGTTTGGGGGAGAATGGACACACGAATGCTGAATCCCTTCCCTGTTCACCTGAAACTATCACCACATTGTTAATCAGCTAAAACCCAGTAAAAATAAAAAGTTTAAATTTTGAAAAAAAAAAAACATTAAGGTTGGGGAAAAAACACTAAGTCACCAGTGCCCGGCCTGCCCCAGGGGTCACTGCCTCCTGCTCCAGACTGAGTGCCTAGGGCCGGCCCCACAGTGGACTGTGCAGTCAGCTCTCACACGTTATCAAGCTGTTCTAAGAAGCACTTAGTGAAGATACTCAGAAGCAGTTATTTACCTCTTAAGAAAACTGTATTGTGCAGAACGGCATCGCTGAGCCTACTGACTCCAAATGGGGGATGTGGTGATGATTAAAATAAGAAACAATTGAGCTGGCATCCTGAAGCATCAGGACCATGGTACCCCGTGGACCAGGAACCAGATCACATTTCCTTCATCATCCTAAGATGATGGTCTACAGCTCTCCATGACTGGCAAGAGCAACAACGTGATGCTAGTTTTAGCTTTATTGCTTTATTAATTAAAACTTTATTGTAAGATACTCAGCAAATTTAGAACTATCTCTCATGTTAATTGTGTTGCTGTTGTTGGCTAGTCATTCAGTTGTGTCTGCCTCTTTGTGACCCCATGGACTGCAGCATGCCAGGCTTCCCTGTCCTTCACTGTCTCCCAGAGTTTGCTCAAACTCATGTCCACTGAGTTGGGGATGCCATCCAACCATCTCATCCTCTGTTGCCTTGTTCTCCTCCTCCATTCAATCTTTCCCAGCATCAGGGTCTTTTCCAATGAGCTGGCTCTTTACATCAGGTGGCCAAAGTGTTGGAGCTTTAGCATCAGTATTTCCTGTGAATATTCAGGTTGATTTCCTTTAGTATTGACTGGTTTGAAATCCTGGCAGTCCAAGCAACTCTCAAGAGTCTTCTCCAGCACCACAAATTGAAAGCATCAATTCGTCAGCACTCAGCCTTCTTTATGATCCAACTCTCATATCCATACATGACTACTAGAAAAACCACAGCTTTGCCTATATGGACCTCTGTCAGCAAAGTGATGTCTCTGCTTCTTAATATGCTATCTAGGTTTGTCATAGCTTTCCTTCCAAAGAGCAAGCATATACATCTTAATTGTGTATTTTTGGATAAAGGTAATATAATCTTAGCAAAAGACTTCTGATTAAAAAATAGTTATAGATCCACCTATTCATGTGCAAGTATTTATGGAGCACCTACTGGGAACCATGAAATTAAAAGATGCTTGCTCCTTGGAAGAAAAGTTATGACCATCGTAGACAGCATATTAAAAAGCAGAGACATTATTTTGCCAACAAAGGTCCGTTTAGTCAAAGCTATGGTTTTTCCAGTAGTCATGTATGGATATGAGAGTTGGACTATAAAGAAATCTGAGTGCCGAAGAATTGATGCTTTTGAGCTATGGTGTGTTGGAGAAGACTCTTGAGGGTCCCTTGGACTGCAAGGAGATCCAACCAGTCCATCCTAAAGGAAATCAGTCTTGAATATTCACTGGAAGGACTGATGCTGAAGCTGAAACTCCAACACTTTGGCCACCTGATATGAAGAAGCGACTCATTGGAAACGACTCTGATGCTGGGAAAGATTGAAGGCAGGAGAAGAAGGGGACGACAGAAGATGAGATGGTTGGATGGCATCACCGACTCAATGGACATGAGCTTGAGTAAACGCCGCGAGTTGGCGATGGACAGGGAGGCCTGGCGTGCTACAGTCCATGGGGTTGCAAAGAGTTGGACACGACTGAGCAACTGAACTGAACTGACTGGGTACCAGGTACTGGGGGATGCCTTAGTGAAGTGATCCCTGTCTTTCTCTGTTGACCAACAAATAATTTCTGCAGCCTGAAAGACCTGAGTTGTTGAATTAACGCCATGTGGAGGCAGGGAGGAGAGAACAGTATACGGATGGCGGGAGCTGATGAGGTTTGCCCCAGTCTCATCCATGATGTTTCAAACAAAGCCAATGGTGATTCAGTTCTGAGAGGTTGCAAGCCCCCTGTCCTTGGGCCAGTTTGAGTGAAGTGATCAGACTGCTCCCTCGGGAGATCCCGGCTGCACGGAGAGCAAGTTTGCACTCTGCTGCACGTTTCCTGGAGCATGTGAGCCTCCAGGGGTGTGTGCTTCTGCTCAGCCCAGTGGTTTTTGGGTGTCAGCAGGCAACAGAATCACCTGGAGGGCTTCTTGGTGGGCCCAATGCCCAGGACTTTTTGGTGCTGGGTTTCTAAAACATTTATTTATGTATTTTTTGCTCTGCTGGGTCTTTGTTGTTCTGTGGGCTCTTCTCTAGGTGTGGAGATCAGGGGCGACTCTTGCTTGAGGTGCATGGGCTCTAAGGCACCACTTGGGCTTCAGCAGTTGTGGAGCACAGGCGCAACAGCTGTGGGGCATGGACTTAGTTGCTCCGTGACATGTCAGATCTTTCCCCGTCGGGGATCGAACCTGTGTCTCCTGCATTGGCAGGTGCGTTCTTTACCACTGAGTCACCAGGGAAGCCCCTGGGTGTTGGTGTTGACGCTGGTTTTGGTGTTGATAGGCTTAGGTGAGCCCAGATGTTGCATTTCAAGCAAGTTCTCAGGCGATGCTCTGGTTTGGGACCACATCTTAAGGACTGCTGCTCTAAGACTCCATCCTCCCTCCACAAGAATGAACCCTCTCTCTGCCCGTGTTCATTAAAGAAAGACCCCAGGACCACCTGCTCCAGCGGAGACACAAGTTCCCACCCAAGGGGACACATGAAATGTCACCTCCTGTACATCACGCAGGGGGACCCAGTGGTTTAGCGCTAAAGAACCTGTCTGCTCTGCAGGAGCCGTGGGTTTGATCCCTGGGTCAGGAAGATCCCCTGGAGAAGGAAATGGCAACCCACTCCAGATTCTGGCCTGGAGAATCCCATGGACAGAAGAGCCTGGCGAGCTACAGTCCATGGGGTCGCAAAGAGTTGGACTCAACTGAAGCGACTGTGCACGCACGCACATACGTCATGGCAGATCCCTCCACATGGGCTTCAACAGCATCAGCTGCACATCTTCTCAAGCACACGGCCAATTCACACCTGACAACACTTGAAAATGGTTTAAAACACACCTCCTTGCCCTGCTTTCTGCAACTAATCAGGCACTACTTTCTCAACCTCACCAAACCTTACCTCTTCATTGCTCTCTCCTCTCTCAGTGGGATGTCTTCCCAGGTGTGTTTTTGTCTCCTGCTTCTCTCTAAAGCAGTTTATTTACTTGGATGGCATCAGGGGATGAGATGGTTCAACTGCCATGCAGCAATTCCTTCCCACTACATTCAAGACATGTGCACCCACCTACCTGTACCCCAGATGAAGGATAAATGATGCTGATGGCTTTCTAGCCAGTCTGGCTCACGATTCATTCTAAGCTTCTTCATGAGCCTGTTCGACCTGTTTTTTTGTTTGCTTGTTTTAGCAGAAGCAGCATTTCTAGACTAAGCAGCAATGAGAGTAGAAAGAACACTGGAGTAGAGAGAAGGGCTACAGGTTTAATCCTGTCACTGTGTGACTTTGGAAAAATTACGATCACTTTGCATCTCAATTTTCTCATCCATAAAATGAGAATACCACTATCTTATTGTTGCCTATGAGGATGATGAAACAAAGTAAACTTTTTAAAAAGTGGTCAGATTCTCTTAAGTCTGAATTATTATTGGGGCTTCCCAGGTAGCTTAGATGGTAAAGAATCTGCCTGCAATGCAGGAGACAGGGGTTCAATCCCTGGGTCAGGAAGATCCCCCAAAGGAGGAAATGGCAACCTACTCCAGTATACCTGCCTAGAGAATTCCATGGACAGAGGGGCCTGGTGGGCTACAGTCTAGGGGGTCGCCAAGAGTCAGACCTGACTTAGCAATTACACTACCACCAATTAACATTTCCTAAAATTTCTAAACAATACCAAAGTTTTAAACACACACACACACACAAACTTCATGAAGTCAGATACCCACAGTATGTTCCAAGTTTAGGTCTGTGATTTGCTGCTGTCAAAGCGAAGAATCCCAAGTGTTTGGGCATCTAATGAAAGAACTGGCTGTGTCAGGAACCAACAACTACCCAGACTAAGGCTCTCGGGGTTCAGCCATACCTACAGTCACCTGCAGATTTTGTACAACTCACTTTAAATCTGGGAACCGAACGGATTTTCACATTGAGCAATACAACATGAAGCAATTTCTGACTTTATATCAGATAATCTAGTTAAAAAAAAAAAAACTTGAATCCCTCCCCTGTGACCCACAAAGTAAAATGTCAGGTGTTTGGCAGGAAATGGGTCTTTGCCGACAGCCTCGGGCAATTGTTTAGGGGTCCTCTCATGCTCACTGGTCTCCAAAGCGACCAGGAATGTCATATGCTTTGGGGTCTTGGGGTGATGCCCATCTTTCTCCATATCCACCTGGTGACCTTCTCATTTTCCAGGGTGTAGCTCAAACATCCTTTCAGAATTATTATTCATAGCTATCACTGACCATCTACATGGGCTAGACATTCCACAGGTTTTATTTTTAGTCCTGGAAACAACTCTGATTTTCCTCTCCCTTTTACAGATGGGGAAGCTGAGGCTCTGAAAATGTGTTATTTACCCAAGGTCATGAGCATCAGCAGAGGGACTTGAGCATAGGTTAGGCTCTGAACCCACTTCCTAGTCCACCCAGCAAGCCTCCATGTCCTGCTCTGTGTCCTGAGAGCATTCAGCAAATGAACCTGTAGTTCTTTATTTATCTGGCTGCGTCGGGTCTTAGTAGGGTACTCGGGATCTTCCATTACCGCATGTGGCTGCGTTGCCCCAGGACATGTGTGATCTTAGTTACCTGCCCAGAGACTGAACCCAAGTTCCAGGCACTACAAGGCAGATTCTTCTTTCTCTTTTAGGTTTTTTATAAAAATAATAATTTTAGTTTTAAAATTAATTTAAAGAATTTAAAAAACTATTTATGGCTGCACTTGGTCTTTCTCTAGCTGCGGCAAGTGGGGGCCACTCTCTAGCTGCAGTTCAAGGGCTTCTCACTGTGCTGGCTTTTCTTATTGCCGAGCACGGGCTCCAGGCTCGTGGGCTTCAGCGGCTGCAGCACACAGACCCAGCAGCTGTGGCACACAGGCTTAGTTGCTCCATGGCATGTGGAATCCTCCCAGCCCAGGTACTGACCCTGTGTTCTCTGCATGGCAAGGCAGATGCCTAACCACTGGACCACCAGGGAAGTCCCTACAGGTGCTTTCTCACATGTGTCATTTCTTTCAGAGCGAGCTTTCTGCAAGTCTTGTACCCTTGGTACCAGATCCACAGTGGGTATACCCAGTTGGCGGGAAGAAATATCATGTTCTAATTTAAGCTCCTTCAGAAGCCAACTGATAGATGAGGTCAGCCAAACTCTGGAACGAGGGCTCCAAACAACCTCTACTCTCCACAGTGGGCTCCGGGGGGCTTTACACACGCTAGCCCATTTTATCCTTTATTCCCAGGGAGAGGAAGAGCATTCAAAATGACTGAAGCTCAGTGGAGTTGTTGTGCAAGCACTTGAGAAAGCTCTAGGCGTTTCCCTGGGCGGCTGCCCTTTCCTTGGGGCTCAGGTAAGGAAGTTACATAAGTGCTATATGTTGGTGCAAGACTCTGGCAGGAAAGCTGAGGAAGACCTGACTTCTCCATAGACACAAGCCGGAATTTCACGCAATGTCACTTTCCGTTATCCACTGAGATTCCCGTTATCAATACGGATCCTCACCTTGCAGGTATTCCCACTTTCCCCAGGGAAGTGAAGTATTTGGATCACGGTGCCTGGCAGCGCACCTTGATGAAAGGACTGCCTCTAGGTAGTTACACAAGTGCTTAACAGGTTCAGCTGTTGGAGAAATGGGCCATTTTTACTGTGAGACTAAAGAGATATTTTTGAGAACAGCCTCAGAAAGTGGGCATGGATTTGCACGCCTAAAAATCAGCAAACAAATAACATCTGCAACCCCGAGAGCTTGTTATGACAACTGCTCGACCCGGGCCACCGCTGGTCTCACTGCCAGAGCAGGAGAGAAAGTTTTGCCTTGGCAGGTAAATGAATGAAGGCGCGATCATCAAATACCATCTGCTATTTTAAAACACGTTATTTGTGGCTCTGGCGCACATGTCCCCTCTGGTTGCTATTTGGACCGGGGACCAGAGGCCGTGTCTCCTGTTCCGTGGCCAGCCCTTGGCCATGCTGGCAGGAAGGGCTGTTGAAGCATAAGGAGGCACGACTCCGGCTATTTCTGTAGAGAACTGTAACTGCCGCTGAGGAAGCCGCCTGCATTTTGCAGGGGAGCTCAGAAGGATGGGAAACACGAGGTCGCTTAATTCCTTCCCAGAATCAAGGGGTGGCCAGAGTGCCCAGAGCGGCTCCTCCCAGGAGAGCTGCTGAAGACGTCCAAGTGCAGGGGAGAGGGTGAGGTCTGCCTGGAGATAAGGCACAAGCTGTACCACTCTGATTTTCCAAAGCAATGGCTAAATTTAGCCTTAGGAAAAACTGCCTTCCTCCACTTCTTCACAACTCCCCCACTCTATGGACCAAGACGCCAGATACGGACAGCAACAAGCCTTCTTAAGACCATCTTCACTGGCCGGGATGGGGGATTTGGATTCCTTCCTGGTCTATGGTTCACACTGCTGACAAAGTCAGAGTCTCAGGTGCAACAGGGAAAAGCCCTTTAAGCTGATGAAGAGCAATGAGACGAACTTCTGAGGGGTGCAAAGCCAACCTACAAGGATTTCTCCTTTGAAATCTTTCAGTGCAAGGCGGGCAAAGAGGCCCAGCCTCTATCCTCTAAGCACACAAAGGCTCAGTGGAACCCAATGAGCTCAGCTGGATCATGACATGGCATCCAGAGTGTAAGAGCACCCAGATTACACAGGAGCCAACCTCACTGTCAATCAAATAGCAAAGCAACTGCAGTTCAAGGCCGGAGAACTGCAGCTAATAGCGTGAGAGCAAAGGAGATGGGAACTCTGACAGACTCGCCACCTACCTTCATCAAGTCTACAAAAGAAGAGGCTTGCTAATGTTCCCCAAAGCACCACGCTTGGAGGCCACTGCCTCAACAGTTTCAGTGAAAATGAGAACTACTGCTATACGCACTACACACACGATACGTACAGATTGAGCCATCCTAGAAATGGTTGGAGTGATGAAGGAAACCACTGACACCAAGGGGATATTTTTTTCCAATTATAAAATACAGTTTATTATAAAGTTAAGGCTGATATGAAAATATTTCTTTCCTAATACATGTCTTAAAATTATTGTAAACTTCAGAGGTAACCACTATGCAAAATTTTTAACTTTTTATTTTGTATTGCAGTAGAGCTGAGCAACTTCACTTTGACTTTTCACTTTCATGCATTGGAGAAGGAAATGGCAACCCACTCCACTGTTCTTGCCTGGAGAATCCCAGGGATGGGGGGAGCCTGGTGGGCTGTCTATGGGGTCGCACAGAGTCGGACACGACTGAAGCGACTTAGCAGCAGCAGCAGCAGCAGCAGAGCTGATTAACAATGCTGTGATAGTTTCAGGTAGACAGCAGAGCGACTCAGCCACACATATACACGTATCCATTCTCCCCCAAACTCCCCTCCCATCCAGGCTGCCACACAACGCTGAGCAGAGTTCCCTGTGCTATACAGTAGGTCTTTGTTGGTTATTCATTTTAAATATAGCAGTGTGGACATGTCGATCCCAAACTCCCTAACTATCCTTTCTCCCTGATCTTCCTCCCCCTACTCCAACCCCACCCCTAGTAACCATTACCAATGGGGCCTTTAGAGGGAAAAGATGTCAGGATGTGAGTGAGTGCTGAACTTTAAATGTCTTGCCCAGATGAGGTGGAAAAGGAAAATCTTGCATTTAAGAACCACAACTGCCAAGACGGGAACTTGTACAAAACACATAGGAATTGTCAAGGGGCAAGCATCCATTAATTAACTGCCAGCAGGTTGTCCTGGGGGCCCAGCTGTACCAAAAAAGTCACTCTGAGTCCTCAGGGAAGAAGGATGGGGAATCAGGGCCAGAACAGACTCCTGCTCTGAACGTCAAGTGCATACCCCCTGCTGGGCCTCCACTGCCTACTGCCGGTGTGTCAGGGTCCGAGGCGTGGAACGGTGAACAGCACAACTCAAGCTGTCGTGATGGCCACCAGGGACACAAAAACCAAATGAGACGTGTGCCTTCATTTCCAGAACCCCATCCTAATGGAAGCAGAGGGCAATGAAGAGCGACCTCGACAGTTCTATGGGGCCAGCGCATGCCTTAATTAACTCTGTTCACTCATCTTCCTGAAGCCTGGCACATAGTTAGCTCCAAATAAACATTTACTGAACAAGGGACTTAATTTCCTCTGTTCAAAACAGAAAGTGTGAATTTCGAGCAGGACAAGGCAAAGGAGATTGCGTAGGACAAAATATTTGTTTCCATTCATCACTTCCAGGTGACCCTCCTCCAGCCAGGTTGAAAAGCAGTTCCTCCCTTTCTCTCTTCCCTAATCCCATCAAACAGGTTGGGGACGAGGCATGTGAAAACAAACAAACTAACTGAGCCAGACACACGATAAGCTTTTGCCTTAGCAGCAGTGCTCCACGACAAGGCTGGGGGACAGAGACGATGGAGGTAATAGCCGAATATGCAAGAACAAAGAAAACTCTGCCAATGAGAAGTGTTACAAGGTACCTGGGGCAAAGGTTTTTGTTTTTGTTTTTAAAAGTCTTGGCTGCTTCTAGAGAATGCTAATCCCAAGAGATGTTGTTTGCCCTGAGTTTCTGGTGATTTTCAGTATCTGAGTGAAACTCTGTGCACCGTGCATTCGGGATTCTGATTGAAAGAAGCCTCTCGCTCTTTCCAACTCACTCCCCACACACTGCTTATAGCTGCCACTGCAAAGCTTTCTCCCGGGGCTAACTGTAGGAATGCCGATGTTCCCAAGCTGTCCTGCGACCTCGTGAGAGAGTTTAAGTCCAAGATGTTCCACAAATAACATTTTTTTAAACTCTGGATTCTACAGAGAACTCGAAAGTGTACTAACTACAGTACTTTTTTTTCTACAATGCCATAAGATTCTGTAAACCTCTGGGATAAATATAGACAAAGAGGTCCTTTTCAAATCAATTGACTGAAATGTCTATATTTTAAAAGAAATAGCTATACTGCTTTAAAATACTGGATGTATTTTTTAAAAAAGGTCAAGACAGATAAAATGATCTAAAGATACTGTTTTACAATTTATCATAGGTCTTTCTGACAAATAGAGAAATAGTTTTAAAGATCAAAGTTATACCACTTTAACCATTTTATTCCAAAATAAAATACTTCTCCAAGGGAACCACCAGACCCATAGAAAAATTTTAACCAATAAGCTCCTTTATTCAGCACTGTCGTGATCCCTGTGAGGACCATTTTGTGTCCTGGCTCCAGATAAAAAGTGGAAGTAAGTGAAAGTGTTAGTTTCTTAGCTGGTCTGACTCTTTGGGACCCCATGGACTGGGGTAGCCTGCCAGGCTCTTCTGTCCATGGGATTCTCCAGGCGAGAATACTGGAGTGAGTCGCCATTCCCTTCTCACTGCTTAGAAACACATCAAGGGTTGCTCTCCTGTGTCTGCAGGCTACTCGCTTCCATACTTTTTGAGTTTGGGGGAGCTAATACTTTTTGATATTACTGGGTTGGCCAAGAAGTTCTTTTTGGTTTTCCCATAAGCACATACAGAAAAACCCAAACTTTTTGGCCAACCCAATACATCTTCCATCAGCACTCCATCCCTAGATTCGAGTCATTTTCGAATTTTTACAAATTCCAAACGAGTAAGGCCTCAACGAATGTATTAGTGAGGCCACTATTCAAACATCCCTTGGATTAGGTGGAAAAGCTAAAACCTTATAGCGCTTTTCACTCAAAGGGGATGCAACTTGACGGGGGGCAAGGGGGATGCAACAGTTGTCGGGTCATCTTGCTATCCTCAAGGACCTCTCCAAGTCTGGCTTCTTTCATCATCCTACAAGGGCTGCTGGTGGCTCAGTGATAAGAAATCCGCCTGCCATGCAGGAGACTTGGGTTTGATTTCTGGTCCTGGAGGGCATGGCAGCCCACTCCAATCTTCTTGCCTTGGGAAATCCCATGGACAGTAGAGCCTGGTGGGCTACAGTCCATGGGGTCGCAAAGAGTTGGACACAACTTAGCGACTAGACAACAAAACTCAGCCCACTCCAAGTACAGCTGGTCTAAAGGTTCAGGGAGCAGTTAGTGATGGAACAAAAGGTGAATAACCAACTCAGACTGCAGTGGGAGCTAACCCTGCTACACACCCATCAGAAATCCCTGACATGGGCCCCCTCTCTTTTTCTTCCCTGCTTCTTCCCTTTCCCTAGTCTCCCTTCCCTGCCTTCACCTATCCTCCCCATGATCCTAACTCCCTCCTTCCCTCACTTAACCTGGATCCAGGTATGTCTCTTTGAGATGACTGATAAGAATATTTATGCTTAACAAGAGATTAGGGAAAATGGAGATTCATGAAGAGTAAACGAAAGCTCACATAAAGCTGTTATACAGAAAATACACACTAAATGTCCTCTAAGATGGTTAACTGTGAGCCTCACATTTGGCTGAACTTAGCAAACAAAGAAAAAAAAAGGAGGCAAGATCCAGATCACTGTCAATTGCTGCGGACAGCATGGCTTTTCTAGGTACTGAGCGCTGAGAGAAGATACTAGTAAGAAAAGCTGTGACATAATGCAGTGGTCCCCAAACTTTTTGGGACCCAGGGAGAAATATTTTCATGGATGCAGTAGAGGGATGGTCTCAGGATGATTCTCAGAAGGAGCACACAACCTAGATCCCTCGAATGCACAGCTCCCAGTAGGGTTTGAGCTCCTATGAGAGTCTAATGGTACTGCTGATCTGACAGGAGGTGGAGCTCAGGCAGTAATATGAATGACAGGGAGCAGCTGTAAATAGAGAGGAAGCTTCGCTCGCTCGCCCGCTGCTCAACTTCTGCTGTACAGTCAGGTTCTAACAGGCCACGGACTGTGCTGGTCCATGGCCCGGGGTGGGGGTCTTGGGTATCCCTGATTTAACAGACCTCAACATCCTTGCAATAAAGGCAATGCGTGTGTGCATGCTAAGTCGCTTCAGTCATGTCCAACTCTTTGTGACCCTATGGACTGTAGCCTACCAGGCTCCTCTGTCCTTGGGATTCTCCAGGTAAGAAAACTGGAGTGTGTTGCCATTTCTTCCTCCAGGGGATCATCCTGACCCTGGGGTGAAACCCGTGTCCCTTGCATGTCCTGCATTAGCAGGCTTCTTTACCCCTGAGCCACCTGGAAAGTTAAATGTGCACTATAAATTGCTGGTGGAGAGCTAATGGCAGGCACGTCTCCTAACATTTATCTGATCATCTTTTGTGGTGGGGAGCGTCTTATATGCATGTCTTATAAGTAATTCCAACAAAAGGGTTTAGGAACTAAAACTAGTCCTAAAGGATACCTTTCTACAGACAGTCTTTGACAGAGAAAGCTCCTGGTCCACTTTAACCTACCACAAATCCCAGCAAGGTTATGTAGGTTAATGGTGAATGTCACCCAGGAACTAGTGTGGGAAGCTGCTTGACCCCACATCTTTTTCCACTGCCTCCGGTCTTCCTCCTAGGAGGCTCCTCCTCTCATGGCTTGCGGTTCAGTCAATTCTTCCTCAGACAACCTCTGACACACTGAACCACCTCTTTAGCCGCATTTTGCTTCCCTTTTCATTGTTCTAACTCTTGGAGATACAGTAGAAGGATTTCTGTCATTCTCTTTTTTGTTCAATTTAATAATAAAAATATGACTGTAATGATCATGGATTGCCAAAGAATTGATGCTTTTTAACTGTGGTGTTGGAGAAGACTCTTGAGAGTCCCTTGGACTGAAAGGAGATCAAATCAGTCAATTCTAAAGGAAATCCATCCTGAATATTCATTGGAAGGACTGATGCTGAAACTCCAATACTTTGGCTACCTGATTCGAAGAACTGACTCATTGGGAAAACACCCTGATGCTGGGAAAGATTAAAGGAGGAGGAGAAGGGGACAACAGAGGATGAGATGGTTGGGTGGCATCACCGACTCAATGGACATGAGTTTGAGCAAGCTCCAGGAGTTGGTGATGGACAGGGAAGCCTGGCGTGCTGCAGTCCATGGGGTCGCAAAGAGTCAGACATGACTGATTGACTGAACTGAACTGAACTAATCATGGATAATAATATTGTTAGGGTTATCAAGAAACTGAAATTATTTACTTTCTCTGGGTTTATTCCTCTAAAAAGTTAGACAGCTGGAGTTTGTAATTTCAGAGAATCATTTAGGGTTCCACCAGTAAATTAAGAATCTTCATCAATAAGTTTCCATTGACTGAAATTCTTTTATTTATACATTTATTAGTATTCAAGAAGCTTCATTTAATATTCAAATGTGCAGTTCATTTTTCCATTTGTTTTGGAACATGTAAGTATAGGTTATGTATATATATTATGTAGATTAGTTAGTTCAATGTTTTACAGTTCATACGGATATATGCATGCACGCACATTATTTTAAATTTTTCTTCTGCGAATTTTGAGTATCTATTATGGATTCAAAAGGTTTTTGTTCTCAATCTAGGCTGGGAATCTACCCACCATTTACTGCACTGTTTGTCTGAGAAGTATTACTCAACTTACCTATAAGTTCTTAGAATATCATCAACTTTAGGATGAGCACTTCCTATTTTTTACATTATTAGATAAAACATCTTTCACAGGCACACACAAATGCCAGAGGCACCGATTCTGGCTAGAACGGAACGAATGGTTTCTTTCACTAGAAAAGACAAAAGCGTATTTAAAGAAATCTTTAGTGGATTAATCCAAACCACAGAATGCAATATTAAGGACCTGAATCCTATTTTCTGAAAATGATCTTAGGGAATCTTAGTACACATTTAAAAGTCTACTGAAAGGTGATGATTCTGGGGAGTCTTCGGTTAAAATGAGACCACAAAAATGAAAGTATGGAATGAGCCTTTTTATATATAAGCTTCTGCA
Organism: Aepyceros melampus; assembly: GCA_006408695.1. Taxonomy (NCBI): domain Eukaryota; kingdom Metazoa; phylum Chordata; class Mammalia; order Artiodactyla; family Bovidae; genus Aepyceros; species Aepyceros melampus. Next base: position 889,783 of record SJXQ01012641.1, read on the forward strand.
GTTTCAGAATGAAGGGGCTTTCTCAAGGAATATGAGACTCAAGGGTGAAGATCAGCGCAGTATGCCTGCTCAGCATCCCTTCCCTGGACACCGGCCACGACTCTGTGTTTCTCCTCAGTTCAGCTGGTTCTAACCCCAATTCTTGTCTCCAGGGGTGGGTGAGTCAAGTCTCGCTAATGAGGGTACCACCCTTCCTTATTCAAGTGATTGGACACAGGAGTCAAGGTGGGCCTGTAACAGAACATTTCCTTGAAGTCCTGGAAAAGAAGTGCCATCTTCCCAGAAATATTTGCTAAACTGGCAAAATATAAGCCTGGAGCTTGAGAGGGCCATCCTGCTACAGCTTCGGGAACTTCTGCCTGAGAAGAAAATCAACACAGAGGAGAAGAGAGCCAAGAGAGGAAGAGACAAGTTCCTAGCAACATCATTTGAGCATCTGGAAGCAGTTGTACTTGAAGATAACTGCAAACCGGACTTCATGAGAGTCAATAAATTGCTTTTTTTTTTTTTTTTAATAGAAGCCAGTTAGAGTGCTGTCGAAGGTGAAGGTGAAGTCGCTCAGTCGTGTTCGACTCTTTGCGACCCCATGAACTGTAACCTACTAGGCTTCTCCGTCCATGAGATTCTCCAGGCAAGAATACTGGAGTGGATTGCCATTTCCTTCTCCAGGGGATCTTCCCGACCCAGGGATCGAACCCGGATCTCCCACACTGGAGGCAGACGCTTTAACCGCTGAGCCACCAGGGAAGCCCAAGAGTTCTGTCACATAAGGCTAAAAGAGGGGCCTGAGGTGAATCCATCAACTGAAGTGTGGATCCTTCCACTAACTAAATCCTGGAAAAGTTCTACTTTCACTTACAAAAAAATATCAGTTTCATTAAACAGACCTTAATGACAGTACCTAAGAATCATTCAAAGATCCCTATTAAACATGAGACAAATTTTGGCAGAAATAAACTATCATTCTCATTTGACATATTCTGATTACCCAAATAAATCAGAAAAACAGAGAAAGGTACACTAAGCTCCTGTCTAGCTGACACCTTCTGCTGTTGAATTAAATACTTACAGAAGTATTTTAACTCTTTTAGGCCTTAACCTACTGCCAAACTGACAGTCATAACAATAGATACATCCCACAAAAGAGAATCAATACAGAATTGCTGCTGCTGCTGCTGCTAAGTCACTTCAGTTTATGTCTGACTCTTTGCAACCCTGTGGACTGTAACCTGCCAGGCTCCTCTGTCCGTGGGATTCTCCAGGCAAGAATACTGGAGTGGGTTGCCGTGCATTCCCCTCCAGGGGATCTTTCCAACTCAGGGATCGATCCCGTGTCTCTAGGTCTCCTGCACAGGGAGCTAGGTTCTTTACCACTAGCACCAACTGGGAAGACACTGAGATTTAAAGACAATTATGAATTATCTAATCCAGTGGCTTTCAACAGGTTTTGACTGTGGCCCACAGAAAGAAACAGAGCCCAATACGTGCACATGCACACACACACACACCCCTCTGAAACAAAGAGTTCCCAAATTGATACTGACCATACTACACGCAATGCATTCTGATTTTAACAACTAAAGACACTGGCCACTAAGTTAATTTCCTGAACCACTACTAATAGACTTAGAAAACAGGTGAGGCACTGATCCAGGGCTGTAAGGTGAGCTACCTATGATTTCTCATTTACTTAGAGGTAGAGCTAAAACAAAAACCAAGTATTCATCTTACCATATTATAATCAAGCAAACAGCTGTTACTTTCACACATTTCAGCAAGTTCCTGGCCAGTCTTAAGAGAGCCCCAAAGAGGTTCATTCAGGTGAATGAACCTGAATGTGAGACCCTGTGGAGCTTGGGTCTGAAGTACCAACAGGCAAGACTGAACTGAATGCACGAAATAGGATCAGAGTCATGTTTGTTTCAGAACATTTCTCTTACGTTCTCACTCTGTCTGAGGAATAACACCATGCATACAATTTTGTGGTCATTGAGCAGTATTTATGAAAGTTCAGGGTCCGCAGGGGAAGACACAGCTTCAGTGACAGCCTGCCCCGCAAAAGCCACTAGTCTAATCTGGGAGCTGAGGATAAAGGGTTCATTAATGAGATCAGGTGTGAGTTGGGCTCAGAGAATAAGGAGGAAGAATTTTAAAGGGTTCATGCCGAGTAGCTGCTGGGGGGGGTGCAGTGGGGGAACAGAGTAGGGGATAAGGTTTGGAGGGTGGGGAAGGTCAGAAAAAGGAAGGAAAATACTGGTTCATTTTGGTAGTTGATAAATGTACATTTAATACATTTGGAGGCACTTGTAACAAAGAAAAGCCAGTCATTTGACTTCAGGGCAACCCACTTAGGCAGGCTAAAGCCCCTCACCGTGACTTTCATGATCAGGAGCTCCAACGTCCTGAGGTGAGGGGTCACCCAGCAGGTTCCCAGTCACTTCCTAAATGTTCAAAGTGACTGATATTAACCTGCAGTTTTTAAGCTGATTCAATGCACCTTGTTTAGACTTTTCCGACCAACAGAGTTCATCGATGGCTATCAGAACTTCCATGAAATATAAGAAAATGAATGGCATTTGAGGATGAGATGGCTGGACAGCGTCACCGACTCAATGGGCATGAGTTTGAGCAAACTCTGGGAGACAGTGAAGCACAGGGGAGCCTGGCATGCTGCGGTCCATGGGGTCACAAAGAGCCAGATATGACAGAGCGACTGAACAACAACAAATGACAAGTGAGAGGTAAGAAAGAGAAAATTAAGCCTGTGTCACTTCTACAATTGCCAGAGAGCTTAGAAGACAGGACACGGCATGCCTCTAGAAGGTGTGGAAGGCTTTATGGAATGAGGTTCCTTCCTATCTTCATTAGTGCCCCCAACTCACTTCTCTGGACCCTCGCTTTCCCTTTGCCTACTCCCTCTTTATTTTACCTATTTTCACTACGTAACATGTATCTCTGTAACCTCCCTTGTTGTTCAGTCACTAAGTCATGTAAGCTCCCTTAACCCCCTTAAAAAAAACAAAAGGTGAGGTGTATGCAAATAAACTACATCACATGTGGATGCCAAAAGCTTTCTGGCAAAGAATATATAACTGCAATAAACTCTCAAATATTCAGCTTATGTAGTGTGACAAGATGCCACGGTTGATATTTAACAATGAACACTTGGCAGCACTCTGAGAGTCTTCTTTCTAAAAGATCGATGGCATACAAATACTAACCCATTTTAAGTCAGAGAGCAAACCCTTTTAAGTGTAAGAAGATATGGCAGCCACACAAAAACATTTGTGAAAGGGGTGGGGTAGTGGACACCGCTAAGGAAGAAGAAAGGACTTTCTGAAAACCACTGCACTGGCGGAAGAATGGTGGCAACTTTAATGGAATGGTCTTTATTGACCCTTCTGGGTGATACCTAAAGTTGAGTTTTAAAGAAATGTAAATATGAAAATAAAATATAAAGTTTCCCTTAAACATTTAAAACAGGCAGCCTACAAGTACAGCTCTGCAATGTCAGAAGTTCACAACGGCGAGGCTAGAAAACATCAGAAAAATTACGATGGTTCCCAAAGACAATTCTCATAACTGAAAAGGACATTTCCGGCAGTGCCAGAATGCATAGGATCACGAGCTGAGCTGAGCACTGGAATCTTGGCCATTAATATGTGCTTCACACCTTTCTCGTGGGAAACTTCCAAGGTCAACTGATTCTTTAACTTCACCATCTTTCTCCGGTAAAGTAAAAAATTTTCAGTTCCACCCATTACCCATGTTTTCTAGGACAGCCCAACATGAATGTCCTACATCAGGGCAAGCTGCTGTAACAAGCAGGAAGGCCCAGCAGAGCCCTCCACAGAGGACTGAAGAAAACAATAAGGGGTCTCTACATGTTTACCACAAAAGCACAAGAGTTAGCAAAAATCCTTAAGGGATACGATGTTGTTATTAACTATTGCACTAAATACTGAGCTTCCACTTGGGTTATTTGGAACATAATTAGGATGAGTGGGTCCAGGTCCCTTAGGAATTCAAGGCAGTCCTCTGCTTGTTTTCACCTAGCTGAATTTATTTGGGAAATGCATACCCTGTAAGTAAATGTTGTTTCTAAACATTAAACATTGTTGTATTCCTGAAATCTAATACTAAGAAAACAGAAACATAAGTTTATTTGCTGGAGAAGGGAATGGCGACCCACTTCAGTATTCTTGCCCGGAGAATCCCATGGACAGAGGAGCCTGGCGAGCTACAGTCTATGGGCTCACAAACAGTCAGACACGACTGAGTGACTAACACACACAAGCTTCTTTGCTATCATCTGATTTGGGTCTTAAAATAAGAAATATCTTTCTATAAACAAACACCATGAAAAGTGCTACTGCTTAATATATTTCTTTTAATTAGGTTCCCAAGCAATAGTTCCTAAGACACAGATTCTTTACAGAAACCCTGAAAAACTCCTTTAGACCGAGAGAGACAAGGACTCTTTTACATGAAACAGCCATTTTATCATGTGTGATAAAACTTTGGGTGAGCACAATTTTTAAATTCCAGGTTTTGGCCCCACTGGTGGAAGAAATATAATGCATTCAAGCAAACAAATACACGAGGCACTTCATAATTATCTGAGAGCTCTTCTGTTTATTGCATCTGCTTTGCCAATTAGGTACTTCAGATTTACCAGTAGAAATCATGCTAAGCAATGGTGAACAAAATACAAAACGGGCTTTAAAGCTTCATTCCCTGGTGAAGCCATTGATTGAGAAGACAATTTGCAAGGGTATTACATTTTCAGATATTTGATGCCTGCACAAATCTAAAAACTGAAAAACCGTCTCAAACGTTTAAAAACCACCGGGGCCGCCTCTGACATCGTGCAATACCAAGGCGACCAAAGCAGACGAGATCTTATAAACGCAAGAAGGTCACGCTAAGCCTGGCTGGTGGAAGACAGGGTCAAGGCGCCTCTCCCGTCCCTGGTCTGCAAGTAAGCAAAGCTCTCAGGAAGTTCTTCCAAATCTTTAGATTCTGAATTCAACCAACTTTCCCCGCTGTGTTCTACGCACAGATTAATAAAACGTTCATTCACTCCATTGGCCTGCTAGCAAAAGGCAGCCTCCAACCGCCGGATCCGCAAAGGCGCCCGGGGGGCCGAGAGCCTGGCGGTTCTGCCCCTCTCCCAGCGCCCGGCCGCGGGAGCGAGCACTCCATCCGAAAAGCCCGCCGCCCGGACGCGCTTCGCAAACAAAAACCAGCCGGCGGCCCACGGGCGCCCGCGCCGCTCGCACCCGCGCTCCCCCGACGCGGCCACTCCCCGCACGCGCGTCGCCAGGGCGCCACTCACCCAAACACTCCCACTGGCTCGCGCACACACTTGTGTCCGCACACCCACGCCCGCCCCCCACCTCCCGACCACACGTGCGCGCTTCCCC
>SJXQ01012641.1:901414-919723 GCA_006408695.1 Aepyceros melampus
GGTTGCCTTAGGCTGGGGGGAGGGTGGGGGCTTGGGGGAAGGAGCCTAGGGGCAGTGGGACAGGACTATTATGAGTAAAGGGGTTTCTTTTTGGAGGAATGAATGGTTTCAAAAAGTAGTGGTAATGACTGTACAACCCAATGAATAGACTAAAAACTTTGAATTGTACACCTTAAGTGGATGAATTGTACAGTATGTTAATTATATCTCAGCAGAGCCAACTCATTGGAAAAGACCCTGATGCTGGGAAATATTGAGGGCAGGAGGAGAAGGGAGCAGCAGAGGATGAGATGGTTGGATGTCATCAGTGACTCAATGGACATGAGTTTGAACAAACTCTGGCAGATAGTGAAGGACAGGGAAGCCATGGGGTTGCAAAGAGTTGGATACAGTTTAGCGGCTGAACAGCAAAGAGTTGTAAAACACACACACAAAAAGAGGAAGAGAAAGAGAATGAAGCATAAAAAGAATCAATGGATTAGCTTTAGAAGAGAAGACCAAGTGATAGAAAAAGGAAAACAGGTCAGGAGGGTCTGATAACTGACCCTTGGTCAGTGGGTCCCCTCCTGCTCACAGAGTCCCCACGTCTAGCCCTCGGTGGGATATGGTGGTGATGGAGAATGTGGATCGAGAGGCCGGGCCAGGTGATTGGCTCAGTGAAGAGACAAGACAGATACAGGAGAGGCGCTGAATACCATGAGGACCCCCAGGGCCTCCAAGGAGGACCTCAGAAGAGGGTTCATTTCCAGTGCTTCTGAAGGATTGTGAAAAGACCAGGGGTGAGTCCATCCAGTTCCCACTTGCTTTGACTGCCTCCTAGACAGTGAGGGATCCTGGAGAGAACCATACCCTGAACTTGGGGTTCTTCCTGGAGAAGTCCCTTATAGACCAGGGTTCTCCATCAAATGGTTGGCTGATTCAGAGGTGAAGGCGGGCTTTCAGAGAACAGTAAACACTTCAGCTGAGTTGCCACTGTCCTCGTCAGGCCCCTGAACCTTCCATGGGAGGGAGGCGCTGGGGTGGGGAAGGCAGCCTGGACTGTGGTTCCTGCCTCACCACTAAGTACCTGTGTGCCAAGCTTCTTACTCTTCCTGTGCCTCAGTTTCCTCTTCTGCAAAATGAGATCTAAAGCCGTGCAGATGCAGTCCTACTAGGTCCAGCAGAACCTGACAGAGCAAGGGCCCCTGAGCTTTGGCTGCAGGGACCGTTGGATTTGAAATGACCAGTCCTGTGAATGCAGCTGCTTGTGAGCGCCCAGGCAACCCACAGCATGGAGGGCATTGACGCAAGCGTGCTTGCTGTTTTGAGCCACTCAGCTTTGGGGTGGTTTGTTACACAGCATTAGATTACTGTTGGGGACAGTTGTAAGAGACAAGATGTTTGCTGCCTGGGCAAACCATGCTGCCACGATCGGTATTAGCCCAGGAAGGCTGTCAGCACTAATCTAGAGGGAGGAGAAGTTCATTAGCCATCAGCCTAGGAGCTTAAAGGTCTCTCTTAAGGACTGTGGTGCAGGAAGAGACTCCAAAGAAGCTGGGTGAAAGAAACCACCTTCATGCATTCTCCTTGGTGGCTTATACAGGCCCATCCATAGTTATATATGGATAATATATAATCCCTCTGCACTCAGCCCCAAGATGATACATGTGCCAGATGATAAACATCATGGCTAGTCTCCGATCAAAGTGGGGGACATGCAGAGATGTGCTCAGCAGCAGAGTCAAAAGACGGATAATCCGATGTACACTCAGGAAGTGGTAACATGCAGTGATAAAGCACCCGTTCACTGCAGCCCTGAGCTGTGTGACACAGAACAAGTCACCCGGAGAGATTCAGCTTCCTTGTCAGGAAAATGGGGATGAAACATCTCCTGGAGGCAGGGAGAGGATGAACTTGGATAATGAATGTAAAGTGGGAGCCCAGGGAGAGGAGGGCACCCAGTGTAGGCTTCAGGATGAGGACCAAGGCCAGGGCTGGGACTGTGATGGTCTTCATGATATTCTCCAGGGTCTTTTGTTGTGGCAAATTCTTTCCCACCACAGTTACTACCTCTGTTATTAAAATGAGCTGGAATGCACGGTTGGTATGTGAGGGGGCTAGCCTGAAAGCCTAAGGCACAGCTAGGAATCACACACAGATGGAAGAGCAGGACCTCTAACCAAATCCTATTTTGTAGTCATTCAGGAAGAACTGGGGCAAGAGGACTCAGACCCCTTAACCCATGCCAGCGTGGCTCATGGTTCCACCTAGGCCTTCTACCTCACCAAGGTCCCATCTGCTCTAGGTCTCTGGGTGAAATGGTCCTCATGGACAAGAAGGTGCAGCCTCCATGGACGGAGAGTGAAGACAGCTCAGTGAGCAGGTGCCACCCGGGGAGGGGAGAGAGCTGGTTCTTCCTCTTGCGATGAGAACTGCCATCACTACCATCATGATCACAACTACCATCATCACCATCATCATCACCATCACCACCACCATCATCATCAAGATAATATTTACTAGGTACCAACTCCATTCTTTACACGTTAATTCCTTTCATCCTCATACCAAGCTTGCACAGTGGGTGTTCTTATTACCACAGTTTTACAGAGGAAGAAGCTGAGGCACAACAGGTTGAGTAATTTGTCCTGGACTGTGCACTACTGAGCCGCAGAGGCCCCAAGCTTCCACACTCCAGAGCTGGAGCTCTCTGCTTGGCCTCACCTGGAAACTAGGGATGCAGCTTCCATGACAGTACAAGCAGGTGAAGGGCCCCTCTTTGACCAAAGGATAGGCTTGGCGGCTTGGCTGGCAGGGCCACTGCCCCTTCCTTCCCTAGTTCACTTCCTAAAGCTGTGCTTGTTAACACAACACCACCCTTTGGTGCCAGGAGTCTGGGTGGCACACAGCAGACACACTCAAGGAGACAGGGTCATGTCTGGCCTTAGGACCCTCTAAGCTGGGCCAGCCAGGGCCAGTCTGTGCCCAGGCTTTATTTCACTCCAGAGCCCTAAAACCCCTAGAAGACAGAGTAGCCAAGTGGTGAGTGCTCAACTCAGGAGTCAGAAGGGCTGGGCAGTGTTTCCACTCTGACACTTTGGAAAGGCTCTCTTCTCTAAGCCTTAGTGTCTTAATCTATAAAACAGGGATGATTGTAGGAGCTGCATCCTAGGGTAAGCTCGAAGCCTGGTGCCCAAAATGTGTTAGCCCCTTGTCTTAGCTAAACAATAGGGCAAGGTAACTTGACTAGTCCATACCTTGGCCAAGGGAGCTATACAACTCAGGCACAAGCCAGCAAAACTCCAGCTGAAGCCCCTGGCCTGGGGGTCTGTGCATCAGGCCCTCCGTGGGGTCCCAGAGGGCGCCTTGGCAAAGCCCTCACAGCAGGGATGAAATCCTCTTCATGCAGGATATCTGTTTTGGAGAATGGCTCTTTTATGGGCTGAGTAGGGTCTCCCCCTCCCCTCCCCTCAAATCCACAGACTGAAGCCCTGATTCTCAGGACTTTAGATTGGGACTGTAGTATTTGGAATCAGGGTCTTTAAAAAAGTGATTAGATGAAAATGAGGCTGTTAGGGTAGAGCCTAACCCAATGTGGCTGTGTCTTTACACAAAGAGGAAATCTGGACACCCAAAGAGACAGCAGGGGTGAGCACACTGAGAAAAGGCCATGTGAGGATACAGCAAGAACGAAGTCATTTAGCAAGACAAGGAGAGAGGCCTCAAGAGAAACCAAACCTGCTCACACCTTGATCTCAAACTTCTAGCCTGCAGAACTGTGAAAAAATAAATGTCTGTTATTTTAGCTGTTGGATCTGTGGTACTTTGTCACCTGGCAGTAACAAAGACAAACTGACTAAGACAATCTTTGTCTTAGGGATGCACCCTACTGCCCAGTGGAGTCGAAATGAAGAACAGGTATGTCGGGACTTCCCTGGTGGGCCAGTGATTAATTAACAGTTTGCCTTGCAGTGCAGGGGACACAGGTTCAATCCCTGGTCAGGGAAGCAAGATCCCACATTCCTTAGGGCAACTAAGCCTGTCCTGCAATGAAAGATCCAGTGTAACACAACAAAGATCCTGTGTGTCACAACTCAGACCCAGCACAGCAAATGATAAATAAATATTTTTTAAAAGAAGAATAGGAATGTTTACCCAAAAGGCACACTCAAAGTACATTTATTAAAACTGCTTTACTGTACTTATTTTTATGAACAAGATGCTATTCATTTTTTAAAATCTGATAATCTGATTAAAGAGAAATGAGCATATTCTCTTGAAGGTGACAACAGAGTTAAAAGACCGAGTGTCTACACTGAAGACCACTTTGAAATCACCATCCTGACAACTGCTGTGACCAAACCCTGAAACTTCGGCATCAGTGGTAACAGGAGCTGGGAAGTCCCCCATTTAGAGAAGCAACCAGCAGCTTCCTACAGGTAACAGATCATTACCGAGGTCACTAGTGGAGGCTTGTCAAATCGTGTTTTGTGTTACCGAAAAGAAGAAAAATCTATCAAAAGGGAAAGCTCAATGAGAGGCGGGTGCATTTTAAGCTACAACCATCTCTCAAAAGCGGAGCTGACACACTGAGCTCAGGAAATTTTAGACACCTTAGGTGCTAAATGCTGCTACTGAGAAAAACAAAAACAGTGGCCAAGGAAAAGCACAGATGTGTTACACACACATGTGTGTGCCCCCCCCACCCCCCAGGCTGGTCTCTCTTTTGACACCCTGGTTGGTCCCTCATGGTGCAGTCATGGCCCCACGCAGGCCTGCAGCTCACCAGCTTCTGGACCACTGATGCCGAGTCAGTAGCCCCTGGTTTGGCCCTGCTGCCCATAGGCCTGAGCAGTACCATCCACATCAAAGTGAAACCCCCTGGGATGCTTTCCTGAGAAATGCAGCCCTACCCAAGGATCCTCCACATTTTAACTTGCTTTCAAGTAACTTAATGTCAGGGCCTTTCAGCAGATATAAAATGAGCCCCTCTTCACCTTCTTACTGGGAATCAAACCTGATGATGCTGGGGAAGAAATGATGTCTGTGAGCGCAGTCAGGGGACCTGGAGGTTCACACGTCCTGCTGCATGCCTGCTCTCTGCTCTGAGTTTTCTATTTTCCTGCTACTTTCCAAAAAAGTGAAGTGAAAGTGTCGTTCAGTTGTGTCCGACTCTTTGTAACCCTATGGACTGGCCCGCCAGGCTCCTCAGGCCATGGAATTCTCCGGGTAAGAATACTGGAGTGGGCAGCCATTTCCTTCTCCAGGGGACCTTCCTGACCCAGAGACTGAATCCAGGTCTCCTGCATTACAGGCAGATTCTTGACCATCTGAGCCACCAAGAAAGCCTCGTGATAAACGCACCAGCCATCTCCAAGTTCCAGGGCACTGGAGGCTTTGAATGCGCCAGGCCCGACCTCGTGGGGCCATGTCTACAGCACTTCTGGGAAGGCCCTGTTCAGTGTCCCTGGCTTTAGCTTATTCCCCAGGGGCCCAGGCCAGGCTTTCTGATGTCATAATAAACATCATCAAGCTTATAACATTAGAGCAGTGATGCATTTTTTATGTCTTAGAATCACACTGAATTGTTAACATCATAGAGGATGGCTGAACGCTGTATCCATGTCTTCCTTTTCTCTTAAAGGTGAGTTATTGAGCAGGGATGCTCTTTGCTCAGGCCCCCACCCCAGCTCTGAGATTCCTGTCTACACCCAGGTGGTCAGATCCATTTGCAAGGTTAGATCCATTTCTACCAGTGTTGGGGGAAGGAAAGGAGCACTGTTGGAGGAGGGGGCACTGGTGAGGGGGCTTCCTCCAGGCTCCCAGCCCCCAGCAGGGGAGAAGGAGATGGGGAGAGCATAGGGGAGGGAGTTGACTGGGCAGCAGCTCCAAATGGAGCCACTCATAACCCTCCAGCAGCAAGTGGAGCCACCAGGAGAACACTTTAGTGAGGAGAGAACACTGCTGAGCGGGGGGTGCTGTCTGCAGAATGGAGACAGGATGAAGGTTCATTTACAGAGCATCACAGGCCATGGCACAGGTGAGCAATTTAAAGAAGTAATTGAGATAATATGTCAGAATAATAACCTTAGCTGTCAAAGGCTCTTAAAATTTCTCATTTGATTTCACATTTAAGTGGATGGATCTGCAATCAGTGAATTTCACATCCCTGCCCAGGAAATCTTGAGCTTTGCACAGTATTCTCTGCAGAAGACAAAGTAGTTGCCCAAACCATTTTTCATAATAAAATGTGTTCTTTGGCCCAAGAGACTTGCTGAGTGCTACCCAAGATCTGTGTATAGGCGACACTTTAAAAACAACAGCAACCACAACAGCAAAAACCATGTCAGACACATAGCATTTCGTCTCTCAACAAGAACAGCAGCAATGAATTGGTCTGCTGGGGTAAGGAGCTGGGGAGACAGGCAAGAACCAGGCAGGGGCAGAGGAGGGGAGGTGCAGTTCTGCACAGTAGAGATTCTAACCGTGACTGAAGAGAAGACTGGCTTTTGTCCTTGCCTTCTGGGAGGTGAGCTCCATGCCCTTGGAATGCCACACTGGCTGGGAGTGGCTTAGTTTGCCTGAGTCACTGAATAGTCCTATAATATGATTTAAGATAAGAGCTAGTTCTACTGGATAGTTGTGGGGTTGGGGCTGGCCAGTCTAGAAGGATCAACTATGTGATTTAGGGTAAAAGCTTTCAGTCACATGTTATCAGCCAACTCAGGAGAGACTGGAGACTCAAGCTGAGATCAGCCACATGGGCAGTTGCTCACACCTATGTAACTATTGTTCAGTCACTCAGTCATGTCCAACTCTTTGCAACCCCATGGCCTGCAGCACACCCAGCTTCCCTGTCCTTCACTGTCTCCCACAGTTTGCTCAAACTCATGTCCATTGAGCTGACGATGCCATCCAACCATCTCATCCTCTGTTGCCCCCTTTTCTTCCTGCCTTCAATCTTTCCCAGCATCAGAGTATTTCCCAGTAATGTTCTTTGTATCAGTGGCCAAAGTATCGGAGCTTTGTGATGGAGCCCCAATAAAAACTCTGGACACCAAGACTCAGGGGAACTTCCCTGATTGGTGATTCTCCATGAGCACTGTCATACATTGATCCAGGGACATTAATGCTGACCATGACTCCATGGGAGCAGACAGGGGAAGCTGGATGTTGGTGCCCTCTTGGACCCCGCCCTGAACACTTCTTCCCTTGGCTCGTTTCCATGTGGGTCCTCTTGATGAAATTAACTGTAACTATAACTTCAGCTTCTTCGGCATCAACGGTTGGGGCATAGACTTGGATTACTGAGATACTGAATGGTTTGCCTTGAAAACAAATTGAGATCATTCTGTTGTTTTTGAGATTGTACCCAAGTATTTTGGATTCTTTGCATTTCGGATTCTTTTGTTGACTATGAGGGCTACTCCATTTCTTCTAATGGATTCTTGCCCACAGTAGCAGATATAATGGTTATCTGAATTAAATTCACCCATTCCAGTCCATTTAAGTTCACTGATTCCTAAAATGTCAGTGTTCACTTTTGACGTCTCCTGTTGACCACTTCCAGTTTACCTTGATTCATGAACATGACTTTCCAGGTTCCTATGCAATATTGTTCTTTAGAGCATCAGACTTTACTTTCACCACCAGACACACCCACAACTGAGTGTCATTTCCGCTTTGGCCCAGCTTCTTCATTCTTTCTGGAGCTCTTTTTTTTATCTTCCCCAATATCGTATTGGACACCTACTGACCTGGGGGCGGGGGTGGGCTTGTGAGTATAACAGCTTTCACAGGCTCTATGAGTCCTGTCAATGATTAAAACCAAGCATGGATTGTGAGCTGACTGACTCTTCACACATTCTTTCTACTTATGAAGAGCATTTCTATGAACAAACATCATTTTCATGGTCAGCGCCTGTCAAGTGCTTTCTCTTCCTGATGGAACACAGAGGGACTCCCAGGCCCTCGTACATGCTCACGTAATACTTAGAACCTGCCCCTACAGGGCACTCATCACATCTACTGTTCCCGTCTGTCTTGCCTCATGTCCTGAGCCATGCCCTCCCGGAGGCAGGGGCATGCCTAGTTGACCCATAAAGCCCTGAATCCAAGAGAGTGCCCTTCAGATGGCTGGGACTCAGCAGGTACCAGTGACAATGGGCAGGTATACAGCTTGCCTTCTGCCAAAACTCTTCTTCCAATGTGGTTTATGACCTGGTTGAGGGGTGAGGTGCTTACCTAAGAATGTGGGGCCATAAGTGCCAGAGGAGGTGGGTATTGTGAGACCTCAACAGGAGCTTGTACATGAACATGAAGCTGTTGGCATGGGGCCTCGCTGGAATGGCTGTCATTGTCATATCAGAGCATTTTGGTGTGCTGAATTCCATGGGAATGAGTGTGGATAGGCAGGTTTTCATGGCCCCAAACTCTGCCACCCACCTACCAACTCATTCATTCATTCACTGACAAGGCTAAGGTGGGTCTGAGTCAGACAATGAGGAAGTCACAGGGGGTCAGATGAGACCCTCCTCCAGACCCCAGGACTGTGACACACTATGCGATGATTTGCCAGGGACCTGTTGGGAAGTCCCCAGCCTCTCTGAGGTCCAGAGGAGAGATGGATCTGAGTAGCTCAGGGAGGAAATTTACTTTTTCTCTTTTCCAACTCCAGGGAGCTGAGCAGCAAATTCTCTGTTCTCACTAAGTGGCCTCATAAAAGCTCTGAAGGCAGCCTCAAGGACACATTTAATAAAGGTCAAGCATCTGCATTCTTGTCTTAGGTTTTTTGCCTGAAGCTTGTCCAGTGAAGGAGAGACCTGAAAAGGGTTGGTGGTGCCTGGTCAGTTCTGGACACCTGCCCCAACTGCTTTTGACATCAGGGGCCATGCAGCCTAAAGCTGGAGTCAGTCAGCAATGAGGATTACGGTCACAAAGACACCACTGGCTGTCCACCCACCCATCATCCATCAGTCTATCCATTCACCTGCCCATCCATCCATCCATCCATCCATTCACTCATCCATCCATTCAGCCAGCCATCCATTCGCTCATCCATCTATCCTTGAAGAAATACTTATTGAGCAGGTACTGTGTTCATGGCCTCTTGGGGCAAGCTTATAATTAAGATAAAAGTCCTTGGCCTTAGGACTCAGCAAGATTCTCCCCTTTGTCAATTTCATCCACACCCCTTGACCCACTTCTTTCCATGCTACACCATGCAGACATGTCACAGACGTCCCCTGCCCACATGCTTCTCTGAGCTCTGGATCTTAAGTCCACTGACTTACTATTGACTTCTCCCTGCAAACTCAGCCCAACTTCTGACAGGTCTTCCTCCAGGGTCAATGACATGGAGGCCCCTTACCTAACCAATCTATAAGTCCTACTGATGCTACCTCCTTGACTGCCCCCTTCTTTCCAGAACCACCAAGTCCAGCATCATCTCAAACTTGGAGGATTCACTGGTCTACCCTCGCTTGCTCTGGTCCTCCTTCAATCCATTCTCCATCCAACAGCCAACAGCACTTTTCAAAATCCAAACTTGGTCATGTCTCTGCCCCTCCAACCCTCCATGGCTCTCCTCTCCTTGGGGATAAAGCCAGTATTTCTCATCCTAGCTGGTACCTGGGGTCCCTCTAACCTGTCTGGGCTGATCCCCATTCCCTCTCCACCTCCCGAGCCCTCACATGCTTCCTACAAAGCTCCTTCCCACCACAGGGCTGTCTGTTCCCTGAGCTTTTCCCTCCTTCTTCATGGAGTTAGCTTCTGCTCCTCCCTCAGATCTAAGATCAGGGGAGACTCCTTCAAGAAGTCCCTCCACCCACACACATCTCCTCCTAGCCCTCCATCACAAATTCCCCACAGGCTTGCTTGTGCACAGGCCTGGTGGTCAGTTCTGACTTTTTTCCTCACGGGGACCTCATCTGCTCTTATCCACTCCGTTGTTCCGATTCCAGCCCTGGCCCAGTATCTGGCACCCAGCTGGGGGTTCCAGCACTAGTTAATGAATAAATGATAAGAAAGAAAGAATTGCTAGGGGAGGAATTTACAAATGGTAGTGGGAAAGCCAAATAAAAAGAAGGCGTCCTGAGTGGGGGGGGAGGGCGACAAGGGAAGTCAGCCTTCAGAGCAGACAGTCGTTAGAACAGAAATTTTCAATAGAGCCAGAGTTCTTTAAAGTGACCACAGGTGAGGGGCCAGAGGGAAGAGCATGTGTGAAGGCCCAGAGGTGAGAACAGTACAGTATGTTTGGGGAAGTCTGGGTATTTTGGTAGACAGGAGGGGAGAGCCTTCTGCAGGGGGAAGAGGTGGGAGAGCTGAGGATGAGGCAAGAAAGACAGGCTGAAGTCAGCTTAGGAAGGATTTTGGGGTCAGACTGCAGAGTCACGATCAACCCTGACCTTCCCAGACGGCCACGCCCCTCCCCACAGCTGCTGCTGGCAGCCCTGCCTCCATCTCTAACTCATCACGGGGCACTGGGCTACAGTCACCAGTTTTCAAGTCTTTCCCTCCCGGGGGACAGCACCTTGCACCGCGCCTGGCTCACAGCAGGTGCCTGTCATTCTTTTCTGAACACAGCAGTGAGGTGCAGCATGGATGGGGGTGGTGCTGGAGATGGTGGCAGCAGGGGTGGAGCCCTCCGACGGAGAGGCTCCAGCCCAGGGATGTGACGCTAAAGGCCTGCAGTATAAAAATGGCAAAACAACAGAAAATGGGAGGAGGAAGCCCTGTGGGTTTTAAAGGTGTTCACTTACAAACTTCTTGGCTTGATGGAGAGGGGATTGTGGGGAAGAAAGAAGCAGGAACAAAGGACGTTTCTAGCTTTGTAGGCCTCTGGCAGATGCACCACACTTACAGCAGTGAGAAGAGGCCAGAGGAAGACTCCCACGGTGATGAGGTCAAGAGCAGATGCGTGGGTTGAGAGCCACACGTATGCACTGCTATATTTAAAACAGATAACCAACAAGGATCTACTGTATGGCACAGGGAACTCTGCTCAATGTTATGTGGCAGCCTGGATGGGAGGGTAGTTTAGGGAGAATGGATACATGGATATGTATGGCTAGGTCCGTTTGCTTTTGTTGTGCACCAGCAACTATCACAACATTATTATTGACTGAATGTGTGCTAAGTTGCTTCAGTCATGTCCAAGTCTGCGACCCTGTGGACTGTAGCCCGCCAGGCTCCTCTGTCCATGGGATTCTCCATGCAAGAATACTAGAATGGGTTGCCATTTCCTTCTCCAGGGGATCTTCCGCCCAGGGATCGAACCCAGGTCTCTTATGTCTCCTACACTGGCAGGCGAGTTCTTTACCACTAACGCCACCTGGGAAGCCCATAACCAGCTCTACTCCAATACAAAATATAGTTAAAAAAATTAAAAGTAGAAGGAGAGTTGATCCAAGAATAAAAAAAAGAGCAGGTGGATGGGGTCAGACCACCTGTGTATGATTCTTTCTGCATCACCTGCTCACTGCATGTCTAAGTGTCCTCATCTATACAATGGGGACTTTGTTGTTTTATTGTTTAGTGGCTAAGTTATGTCCGTCTCTTTGCGACCCAATGGACAGTAGCCTGCCAGGTTCCTCTGTCCATGGGGTTGTCCAGGCAAGAATACTGGAGTAGGTTGCCATTTCCTTCTCCAGGGAAACTTCGTAGGTCGTTGGGAAGTCTGAGTGAGTTAGTACATGTAAATGCCTCATGGATAGGACCTGGCAGTTGGTGGCACATGAATGTCAGCTACTGTAACCCCTGGCTGGACAGCTCTGTGCCAAGAGGCAGGTTTTGCAGAAAGAGACAATCACGTGGCTCAGAGGTCTGTCAGCTCTCCTTCACGTCTCAAAACCCAGGGATGCAGCTTTGGTGCCTCTGACGTGACACAAGACATCAGCAGTGACACCAAATGGGGTAGGAACTATCTCAGATCCGGACAGGACAAAGGACACTCGGGAGCCCTTTCCACCTGCCGATGTCAGAACTGGCCCAGGGCCTCGGCCAGTTGCTTTCTCACCTGCCCTGTATCGCAGCTCCTGGAGTCTGTGAGCCTGGCTGTGGGATGGAGGAGAAGTGGGTGGGGGAAGCCGGGCACGCTGATCTAGAGTCAGGAGGACATCTGTCCTGGTTCAACAGTGATTTGTGGCCAATCACTGCTCTTCTAGGGGCCCAGATTCCTTCCACGAGGATGAGGAGGTTGGAGAATGTGATAGCTGCTTCTTTCAAGTTCTGTCTCTCGAAGATTCTGTTTTTGATGTGTCCACTCTGCCATGGATTTTTATAAATTCTCGCATTATTAAATACAGAACATCTGACACATGCCTGCCTGTCCCTTTTTTTCCCCTCAAACAAAGGACTTTGAGTTCACGAGTGGAGCATGTTGGCAATGGAGAAAGCTGGTCTCCAGCCTGTCAGCCTATTCTTAAAGTCCTGTTTTCACAGAGGCAGGAAGACAAGGTCTGTCACTGGGCTGCTTGGAAGGGATCAGAAACATGTATTTTTAGGAGTTTTTAAAAGAAAAGGCCTTACGTGGGGCCCCAGCCAGAGGCCATTTTGCCTTTTCAGTCCTGTGAGGAGCTGGAAGGCTCGTGGCGGAGGCTGGGACCTCATCTCACTCAGCTCCTGGACTCCAGGACCTGGCTTCCTCCCAGAGGCCACACCAGCACCCACTCCACCCCCAGCCCCTTCTCTTTGCTGACGGATGCTGTCCTGGGCCTCCCCATCTCAGGACCATGGTTCCTACTGCTGAGTCAGCAGATCAGCACCTTGAGTCTTTCCCAGGGAGGTTCATTCTGGGAGCCGGATCCCAGGAAAGGCAAAGGAAGCCTGCAAAACCCTGGTCTGAACTGGCCATATCCCTAGGCCTGCTGGTCTTTCTGGGATCCCAGCTTTGCCAAGAGGTCTTTCTTTGAGTTTAGGCCTCCTGGAGCAGAGCCGACCCATGTCCGAATGATGTGGTTTGATAACAGGAGTCTGATGTAATGGATTTAGGAGCGAGGATGTTGCCTGAGCAGACCTGCAGGGCAGCCATTGGGCCCACCTACAGGATTCCTGCATTCCTGCCACAAGTGGTTGGGGCAGAGAGGTGTCTCCACCGGGTCTGACATCCATATGCCAGTCGAGGGTGAGTCTCATTCTGTTCCTGCCTTGAGATTTGCCTCCATTCCCACACCCCAGTGGAGAGTGACTGGGAGGGAGTCAGTCCCTGGGACTTGAGCAGGTGTGCATGCCTCCCTGAGTCTGGAAGACATCCCAGGGACCACAGACCTGTGTGCTGGTTTGCTGGGCCAACACCGAAGGGTAAGATAGAAAGGAAGGACCCGGGGTCTTTTCTCTTGCAGCAAGAGGTGGGGTGGGGGCAAGGGGTCTCCTGGGCCAGGTCTTTCCTGTCCTGTCCCAGCTCAGAGATAGGCTCCAGGAGTTTTCAGCCACTTCTCTGGGTTCCGTAAGCTCAAGGAGCTCCCTCCTGCCTTGAGGTCTTTCTGTATGTGGTTTGCCCAGCCTGGAATGCCCTGCTTCCCTACTCCTGGCATTGACAGGCTGCCCCTTCTCTTTTCTCGAAACACCCTCTTCTCCTGGTCTCCCTGTGGTCACTTCCCTGCTGTTTTCCTCCTGCCTTGCTGGGTGCTTCTTCTTACCCCTTTGCCAGCAGCTTTTCCACTTGACATCCAACTTCCTTGGAGGTCCAGTGGTTAAGAGTCCGTACTTCCAATATAGGGGAATGGGTTCAGTCTCTGGTTAGGGAACTAGATCTCAAATGCCTCACAGCCAAAAAAAAAAAATACTGAAGGTGCCCCTGTTTGGCCGTATGCCCTCTCCTGTCCTTTATCCACCCTCCTTCATGGCCAACTATACCCCAGACCCAGGCTTCCCTGTGGCTCAGCTGGTAAAGAATCCGCCAGCAATGTGGGAGATCTTGGTGCCATCCCTGGGTTGGGAAGATTCCCCTGGAGAAGGGAAAGGCTACCCACTCCAGTATTCTGGCTAGATAATTCCATGGACTGTATAGTCTATGGGGTTGCAAAGGGTCGAACACGACTGAGCGACTTTCACTGCCTGCACCCAGACCCATAACTTTAAACTCCGTTGCTCAGCTGATGACACCTAAAGTTTATCTCCATTCTGGATCCTTCCCTGGCCTGCAGACTTTCAAACCCAATGACTTGCCTGGTGACTATAACAGCCCATCTAACATAATGTGACCAAAAACCCACTCGAGTGTCCCCTCTCTCCTACTTCACTGCTTCTGCAGACTCCTCCAGCTCAGGAAGTGACTCTCTGAGTCCGCAACTCCCGTTGTTTAAGCTCCAAATCTAGGCAACACATATCCTCTCCTTCTCATCCTCCATGTTCAAATCATCAGCAGGGCCCTTGGCTCTACCCTCAAAACGTCTCCAAACTGTGTTTCCTGTGACTTATCATCCAGCCTCCCTGGAGCCACCCTCATCCCTTGCCTGCATAGATGCAGAGCATCTGGGGTGGATTCTCTGTGGGTGGAGTCACAATTCATGCTCCAGACAGCAGCTGGGGGCAGCAGGGATCCTGAAAACAGAACTGAGCATGTCCCCTCACCTCCTTATAACCCCCTTCCCCCACTGTCCTCAGGATGAAGTCCCAGCTCCCTGCCTTGGTTGATGGCCGCCCCTCTCCCAGGCCTGGTCCCTTCTCATTCTGCTGTGCCTCCGCTTAACTCTGTTCACCAGCACGGCCCCTTCAACTCCCCCAACTCACCAGGTGACTTTGTTCCTGTGGTTCCCTCTACCTGGGATGTCCTTCCCAGGATCTCAGCTGAGTTGGCTCCTTCCTGTTGCAGCATCTTCACGGAGGGGCCTCTGCTGGCTCCTAACCTCAAGCAGCCACCCGAGCCGCCCTCTACCAGGTGGCCACCCATTGTAAGTACTCTGACATTTCCTCTGTGTGTGTCTGTTATCTTTCTCCCTCCTCTGAATGTAAACTTCAGGAAAAGAAAGGGCCCCTGGAGTCCGAGCAGTGCCTGGCGATGCAAGAAGGAACGACCTTCGTGGAAGGAGGCGAGAGGCCAGAAGCTTGATTAGGATGTGCAAGAATATTTGGGGCTGAGTCAAGGTGGTGGTGGGCTTCCCAGGTAGCTCAGTGGTAGAAAATCTCCCGCCAAAGCAGGTTTGATCCTTGGGTCAGGAAGATCCCCTGGAGAAGGAAATGGCAACCCACTCCAGTATTCTTGCCTGGGAAATCCCATGGACAGAGCCTGGTGGGCTGCAGTCCATGGGGTTGCAAAGAGTCTCAGACATGACTTAGCGACTAAACAATAGCAAATTAGTTAATAACAGATCCAGTTAAGACAGCTTCACTGGATTGGGTGGGGCCCTAATCAAAAATGGGTGTCCTTGTAAAAGAAGAAAATAAAGACACAGATACAGAGAAAGAAGATGCCATCTGATGATGGAGGCAGTGATTAGAGTTATGTTGCTATCAGCCAAAGAGCACCAAGGATCGCTGGTGGTCACCAGAAGCTGGAAGAGGTAAGAAGGATTCTCCCTTACAGCCTTCAGGGAGTGCGGCCCTGCTGGCACCTTGATTTTGAACTTCCAATCTCTAGAATTCAAGAGACTATGTTTGTGTTTTAAGTCCCCGGGACTGTGGCCATTTGTTATGGTATCAATGAGAACCTCATGCAACGGTCAAGGATAAGTTGGTTGATGTTGGCCATCAGGGGTCGAGCCTCCCACCTTCAGGCCTCAGGATGAGATACCTATGCCCCGCCACCCCCCTCCCCCAGATGGCTGGGAAGCTGACCCTGTGAGAGTGGCCACGTCTGCCCGAGCTCCAGGGCTTCACCCATGGGTTTTACTCTGCTTCCTGCCCAACAGCCAGGACAAGGATGCAGAGACTGCCTCCCTGGCCTCTGCAGATGCTGGGCTTGCCGGTTTCTGCAGGGCACCATTCGTCACTGCTGCAGGGAGGCGGCTGAGGCCCAGCCCCAAGGTGACCCATCCCTGCTACACGGAGAGCTCCACACAGATCCATTCGGTGGGGCCAGGCTGTAAACCGCTGGAGATCACATCCCCTGGGGGCATCTGAGCACCAGGCCCCTTGGTTTCTGCCTAAGGAGGGCTAAGGACAGACACCCACCCCAGTCTGTAATGGCATGGACCCCATGGGGAACAGAACACTGAAGAGGAGGAGGGGGAGAGGCCCTGGCTGGTCTTAACTGCAGCTCAGACCAGAGGTCCTTCCCACCACTCAGCTTCAAGATCCAAATGTAAGACTGGCTCACACCAGCTTCCTTCTGCCACTGCCATCTTCTCTCTTAAGTCTCTGCTGTGCAAAGAAATGTCCAGAGACCTGAGAGCTAACCCACATTGGCATGCCCCAGACCTCAGTGTAGGTGAATGCAGAAGATTCTAGGCAGTGCTTCTTCTTACTTACAGAGTGGACCCCTGTGTCTAAGCCTCCGAAGTTTGTTCAGAGTGCTCCCAGAGGAGGAGGGCATGGACCTCCCTCGGGCACCAATTCAGCCTGTAATTCAGGCACTCTCCAAAGTCAAGACCATTCACAGATGCTCTATGTCTGATCTGAAAGACTCTCCTGAATTTTGTATTCTACTCCATGAAACAAACCTTTGTTTTAGTAAAAACAGTGGCCTTTCAAATTAGTTACAACTAGATTACTTACCCTGTGCTCCTCCCCTGCCCCCCATCATCTGGTAGAAGTGATGCATTTTCTGATAAGCTCTGTGGATGTTCTCCCTGGTTGATGGTTTGTCATGCAATAGGCCCAGAGGAGGGTGGCTGGGAGGTGGGTTGGGGAATCTGCACGAGGGAGGGAGTCAGGCCAGGAGGAACCAGCAAGGTACATACATCAGAGAGCCCTGGGGTGTCCCCATGGGGGCAGGAAGCATCCAGAAGCTTCCTGGGGCCAGTCTCACAGCTGGAATGGCCCCTCCTGTTGCCACTGGGCTGCGCCTCTGACCTCAGGGTCAATGTGTGGTCTCCCACTCTTGGTGGGTGGAGGCTGCTATTAGAAACCAGCCGGCAGGGGAGAGGCTGGCAGGAGCATGGCCACAGGCCAGCGGCAGAAGGCTGGGAGGTGAGGGGAGGTGGACAGAGCTGGGGACCCATCCTGGCTACACATCTAATAGCAGTGAAGGTTTGCTCACAGAAGGCCAAACAGGGAGACCAAATCCTGCTTTCTCTTCTCTCTGCCTCCTTACAGGAGGGCGAGGCTTCTGTCTTCCACACTTCTAATCCGGAGCCCGGCTGCTCCAGGGGCTGCCTTACTGCCTTACTCTGGGCCTGGTGCCCTGGACACCAGGTCACAAGTTGCCAGGGTGTCCGCCCTGCCCCCGAAGCAGGCCCCTAGGTGATGAAAGGAGAGCTGCTGCTCACAGCTCTGCCTCAGATGACAAGGCCCTTCCCCACTGAAGGTCAGCAGGAGGCCTGCCCAGATGGCTGGCCGGCTGAACCCAAGAAAGCAGCATCCGTGCCTCCCTTCAATCCTCTCACCCGGACAGGAGGCTCAGCCACCCAGAGACAACTGAAAATAGAGTCTCAGAATAAGCTGCTTAGTGGGGTCTGGAGAGGGGCGCAGCAGGTGGGGGTGGGGCAAGGGCCTTGGGGAGCAGCAGCTGGCTGCAGAGGAGAGAGCCAGGCACCCTGAACTTTTGCTCACCTCTTCCAGGGACGGGGCTACTTCAAGGTGTCCCAGGGCCCTTGGCCAGATGTGAGCCCCATCCCCTCGGTTCTAGAGCTGCAAGATCAAACCCCCCGAGTTTATGGTTTTTGCAAACACAGCCCAGCCGAGGCCATCTAAACACACAGCATCTCCTCCCTACACTCAGCAGAGCCCTGGCTGTCTCCACAGGACCCGAGGCGGCCAGGAGTGACATTTCCCAGAGGCCTTCCAGAAATGGTCTCCAGGGTAAACTAGCTGCGTGACTGCGTCTAGCCTGGAAGAGGCCTCATTGCTCCCCAAAGGCACGGCTGGCCCACCTCAGACCACCCTGGGATCCTGATGCAAGCAACCTGTGGAAATGTGCTCTGAATCTGAACGTCTGGGAGAAGAAATGGTGAAACTGGTAGCTCCCTGAGCGTCTTGGATAAAGAAAGCGACTGTTGCACCTTCTGGGACCCTTGCTGTTCCCTCCCCGCAGGGGAGGCTCTTTCCCATTCCTTAGTCTGGCTGCTGCCTGCTCAAACTGGAGATTTCAGCAGAAGAGACACTTCCTCCGGGAAGCCTTCCTGAACACCGGGCTGGATGCAGCTCTCTTGATGTTTCCCGTGGCACTTCATTCATTCACGCAATTATCCCTAAGCTGTCTTAGGAACTGTAGCCCACAACCTGCCAGCCTGT
>SJXQ01012641.1:920958-931613 GCA_006408695.1 Aepyceros melampus
CCAGTTTGCCAGGCGCTGCTGTCCCCGCGCCCCCTCCCGTTCCGCCGCCGCCCCTCCCCCTCGCCGCAGCGCGCGCGCCCGCACGCCCCCGCGGTTCTAACTGCGAATTTGCCCGGTAACCGTGGGGGCGGGAGGGACTGAGCCGAGGAGCTGCGGAACCCGAGGGGAGGGGAGCCGAGAGGAAGGCTTCAGACAGCCTGGCCGCTGCGGCATCTTCTGCGACACACTTCTCCACTGCCGGGTCATAGGGTTGGCCAGAACCCTGGGGACTCCCACCCTCTGGGCTGTCCCAGCCGTCCTCTCTGCACTAAGATTAATGCCCCCGGCACTGTGGCTGCCCCCTGACCCCCTGCCCTCGTTATTATTTATCAGGCTGGATAAATGCGGGTGGCTAAGTCACTTGTATTCACTGAAGGGGGCGGAGGACTAGAAGGACGTTTTTACTCCTCTACCCTGGCAGGGTTGGGGGGTCTCATGGTTCCTGTGCTCTGGACCCCTTTCGCCTCCCACTATTGAAAGGATGCCTGGTCAAGCCTAAAAGGGAAGGAGATTCGCGGGGTCCTTCCAGGCCCCCGTCTACTCTCTGTCTGGGGTGGTCCTGCCTTCTCCCCACCCCACCTCCTGTCATCTCTCCTGTGTATTCTGCCAGGGGCTGGGGGATGTTTATTTCAACTGGAGGCCTAGGGCGGTCAGAGCTCCAAGTCTGCAGAGGGGGCTGCTGAGGAGCAGTGCCCAGCTTGGCCGAGGACTCAGGGGTGTGTTTCTCATGGAGCAGTTAAGGTGGCTTCCCTTCCCCATGGTTTCTGCCATAGCATCTTCCCCTGCAGGCACCCTCCTGGATAGCTGGCTCTCTGTCT
Source organism: Aepyceros melampus (assembly GCA_006408695.1). Lineage (NCBI taxonomy): Eukaryota > Metazoa > Chordata > Mammalia > Artiodactyla > Bovidae > Aepyceros > Aepyceros melampus. The sequence goes on from SJXQ01012641.1 coordinate 921,816, forward strand.
CCCCGGGGAGGCCGGGGGTGGGGGGTGGGGCAGCTGATGTTTCCTGTGCTTCCAGGTGAGGCTCTGTCTGGCTGGACTTGGCTCTTTGAAGTGCTCCATCTCCCAGGCAGGTCCCACACTGACTGGTCCCAGCATCCTTCAGTCACCCTGGAGAGCTGACCTGGTACTGGGGGAGAGCCAGGGCTCTGCAGACTTCCCTGTTCTCTATCCCATTTGTTCTGCAAAACTGAAACCGGATTTCCTGAACGGGAGCCCCTGGTCACCCTGCCCTTCTCCGTTACATCCTGCGGGTCATCCGGCTGGCTGCAGCCTTGGCCAGGGTGGCTGCCAAGGCCAGCCTGGTGCTCCCAGGCAGCCACTGCCAGGCGCAGATGCCTGCTGACCCAGAGCCACCTCTGGGAACAGCTCAGAGGGTTCAGTGGCTGGGGTAGCTGCCAGGCACCCTGTCCCTTCTGGGGCCAGGGCTGCAATGAGGCTGAAGTTTACACCCTGGGTGGCTCAGGAAGGCTGCCAAGGCATGTACCCGTGCCCAGAAATCCTCCAGCAGCCAGCAGCAAGGGGAGGTCTGAGAGGGGAGAAGGCAAGGGGCTGCTGTGGATGGGGAAAGGGAGCTTACGAAACTGACCCTACAGAGGGCCCTGGGTGAGTTTAGCCGAGACCTAACACCTTGGGTTGGCATGGTCTCCAGCAAGGGATCCCACAGATGGGCATCTTTGCAGCTGCCCTGATACGAAGGGCAGGTTCAGTCATCCTTCCCATTCTGTCTCTGTCCAGACCAGACCATCAGCCCTCCAGCCAATTTCGGAGCTTCCCTTGGGCATGGTCCAGGCATGGAAGGGCAGTCTCTGACCTTGGCACCCTCCTCCCTAACACCCCGCTACCCCTGAGGAGCAGGACAGCTGCTCTTAGAGAAGCAGCCTCGGGCATCACATCCAGCCTCCTCCCTTGGGGAGCCACTTGGGGCTCCCTGGCCCTCCACCCTCAGCCCTGATGGTGACCCTGGGCTTGTGTCAGACGCTCTACACGACCGTGTGTGCTCAGTTGCTCAGTCGTGTCAAACTCTTTTGCAGCCCCATGGACTGTAGCCCGCCACGCTCCTCTGTCCATGGAATTTTTCAGGCAAGAGTACTGGAATGAGTTGTCCTTTCCTACTCCAGGGTATCTTCCCGACCTAGGGATCAAACCTAGTCTCCTGCACTGGCAGGCGGGTTCTTTACCACTGTGTCTCCTGGGAAGCCCGTATAGGGCAGAAGCCAAAGTAAAAATAGCCTAGAGGCAGGAGTGATGGGTGGGGAAGAGTTTCCATAAGAAGGTTTGGCTTATGGTCTCTAAAAGGCAGAAGCACTGGACACACAGCCCCGAAGTCCAGCCTTGGAATCAGAAAGAAGCCCATCGTGGGCTGTCTTCCCCTGGCTTCGCCTCTGAGAGGCTCAGGGCTTGGCGATGGCCTCCAGGAGCCCCTCTGCTTCCAGGAACTTCCCTGGGTGGGTGGCGGTGGGGCGGTAGAGGATGCTTCGACCTGGCTGCTCCAGGGCTGTCGAGAGAGACTCAGCAATTTGGGGATTTGTCTGGCTGCTCAGATCCCCTGGCAGGCCCTGGGCCTAAGCTCACAGACTCACTGTATCCCAGGGAAAGGCCGAAATTAAGGTGAGTCTCACCAGGTAAGACTTGGGCCCCGAGCAGAAGTCAGGACACCTGGGTGCTTCCTCCTTTCTCACACCTTGTGCACAGGGTTCCCGGGTGTCCCTCTCCCTTGGGGCTTGGCAAGTTGACCCGAACGCCCTTCTTACCGTCCAGTGACAGCCAGTCGTGCTGGGAGGATGGGAGTGTGGGCAGGGCCCGAGCTTTGTACTCAAACACCACCGAGTTGGAGATGATCTGATTGTTGAAGGCAACTTGTAGGGTCACAAGACCAGTGTCGTGGGCTGAAAGCAAAAGAAAGACCAGTCAGGGTGGGGGGTGGGGGGGCATGGACACCCCGTCCCCCCACCACTGCAACCTTGTGTACCACCTCAGGGCCTAGAGGAGCCTCTTCTCTCTGCTCCTCGTGGGTTAGCCCTGCCTGGGCCTGCTCATTCCTCGAGGCCAAAATGCAGTGCTGCTTCTACTAGAAGGCTTCTCTGGGGGCTGCACTCAGCCATCGCCTCTTGATCACTCTAGTTTGTCATTGCCTGTTTGCTCCCCTGCCCTGTCGGGAGGACAGGGACTGGAGCTCAGTATAGATTTGTTGAATGAATGAGTGAATGGATGAATGAACGGTCCTCCACTCCACCGCATGGCTGACTGAGTCCTCCCTCTCCAGTCCATCCTTGTGGGGAGAGGTTGGGCTCACGTCCAGCATTTCCTTTGTGCTCATTTCTGTTTCGTCCTTTCCTGCAAGCACGTCCTGACTCACTTAGCATGGCCTGCCTTGTATTTTCAGAAGTTCTGCCTCCCTGATGGAGGCAAAGGCTTCGTCTGTGCCTGTTACTCTGAGTCCAGTGGAGGCTGGGCTGGGGGCTGGCAGGAAGCTTGTCCCTCCCTCTCAATGCCTGGACAGCAAACTTTGGAAAGACAGGCCCTTATGGGCCTCAGCAGCTGTTGTGACCCCAGCACAGGGCCCAATGAAAACTTCTGGTTGAGTAACGCACGGGATGTTCTCACTGTCTCCCGGCCTTGGGCAGACACCTGCTTTGTTTCTGGGGGAGAGGCTGCTGTTGAAGTCTTGGGGGCTGAGGGGGCTATGCGGGCTGCTCCGCCCCACCAGGCCTCATCCCCCTACCCCCACCGGGAGACAGCAGGGTTCTGTGCTCTCTGCCCTGCTTGTCTGGAACCAGCGATCGGGGCCTCCCCAGGACAGGTTTCCAGGGAGGACGCACCCAGGGATCGTGTTACTGTTTGGGCTCTTGGTTTTCCGAAGCTTAGCCTGGAGGAAGCTGTCCAAGTCAGCTGCTCCCGGGGGCAGAGGGAAGGCTCTGGCTTCCCTGGGAGGATGGGTGGTGTAGGCTCACTTTCCGTGGGAAAACCAACTCATCCACTTGTGCCATCTCTCCATCCCGGGTGGAGGTGTTACATCATTGTCCCCAGAGGTCTTCAGGAAGTCATCGCCCCAGGATGGCCTGCAGGCCTATTGTCCCCCTGTGCTTTCTGCCCTGGTTTAGCTCCTCAGATCCAGGTCACAAGCTGGCTCTGTGGCGGGTGGGTGGGGGTGTCCTGCAGGACCTCCTGCCGTGCCTCTCTGGGCAGGGAGCCCAGCCAAGTCCAGGCTCCAACTACATCCCCAGGGCAGACCTCTGAGCTCGTGGTCACTCGCCTTCCCTGGTGATTTGCCTGGCTCACCAACAGGAGGGCAGGGCGTCAGTGCACATCCATCTGAGCCCGCCCATCTGAGCTCTGCTCCTCTGAACACGCCTTGCTGGCCCTAGGGAGTTCGAGGATTCCCTGCACCAGATGTTCCAGCCGGAAGGTCCTCCCCCGCCACTGCTCATCTTCCACCATCTCCTGGCACATGCACAGCCGGCAGTGATGCTGGGATGGTGGCAGATCCAAAGGCGCCCTGTCTGTCCCCAGAGAGATGCAACAGAGAGCACCTGTCACCGTCTCCTGGGTCTCAGCCCAGCGGCCCCACGCACATCACTCAGGGTATGTCCCGGAGTCTCTTTCCTTCCCCTGCGTTCAGTCCGTTAGTGAGTCCCGGGTCCATTGACTTCTCTCCATCTCAACAGCCACCATGCCAGCCCGGGCTGCCATCTCTTCTCCCTGCCCAGATGCCTGGACTCCTCTGCTTCTTTCTACCCTCCTACAATCCATTCTTCCACACACCCAGAATAATCTAATTTTTTAAGAAAGGTTTTTTTGTTCCTTATTTGGCAGTGGCGGATCTCAGTTGTGGCACGTGCATCTGCGTTGCGTCATGGGGCATCTTTTGTTGCAGCATGTGGACTCTTGATTGCGGCTCACAGGCTCAGTAGTTGCGGCATGCAGGCTTAGTTGCCTTAGGGCATGTGGGATCTTAGTTCCCTGACCAGGGCTTGAACCCATGTCCTCTGCATTTCAAGGTGGATTCTTAACCATTAGACTGCCAAGGAAGTCCCCACCCAGAATCATCTTTCAAAGACATAATTTTGGTCAGGCCACTCCCCGCTTAAAACGAGTGGCTTCTATTACAGATAAAAAGCAAATCAGACTCCTTCTTATGACTCAGAAGGCGGGACATGATTTGGACCCTGCCATCTTCTCCACCCTAGCTGTCTCCCACCTTTGTATTTCTCCAATTACCCAACCTGTTCCTGCCTCAGGGCCTTTGCACCTCCTTTGCCCACAGTCTGGAGGCTTTTCTCCTACACTTCCCAGGAGTGGGTGCATCTCATCATTTAGATTCCAGACTAATGTCCCAGCCTATGGGAGGCCTTCCCTCATCAGTCTGTCCAAAGGAATCTCCCTTACTGCATTACCATCTTCTAGTGTCCTGGTCAGAGAAGGCAATGGCACCCCACTCCACTACTCTTGCCTGGAAAATCCATGGACGGAGGAACCTGGTGGGCTGCAGTCCATGGGGTTGCTAAGAGTCGTACACGACTGAGCGACTTCACTTTCACTTTTCACTTTCATGCATTGGAGAAGGAAATGGCAACCCACTCCAGTGTTCTTGCCTGGAGAATCCCAGGGACGCCGGAGCCTGGTGGGCTTCTGTCTACGGGGTCGCACAGAGTCGGACACGACTGAAGCGACTTAGCAGCAGCAGCAGCAGCAGCAGCAGTGTCCTAGTATCATTTTCTCCAGTTACCCTGGTTATGTCTTTGTTTCCTTGTTTGTTTGTTTTTTTTTGTCTTCTACAGTAGACTGTAAGTTCTAGGAGAGATGGGTGCTGGTCTGTTCTAATTTCCTCTTTATGTCCAGGGTCAAGGTCAGTGCCTGTCTCTCAATAAGTGTTTGTTGAATGAATTGCTTAAAAAATACAGTGCACTCACTCATCTTTTTTTTTTTTTAAATGATGGGAGGAGAGAAGATATGCAGGGGGAACAAAGTTTTTTGTTTTGTTTTGTTTTTTTGTCTGTGCTGGGTCTTCATTACTGTGTGGGCTTTTTCTAGTTGCGGTGAGAGGCGGCTGATCTTCGTTGCGATGGGTGGGCTTCTCATTGTGGTGACTTCTCTTATTGCAGACCACGGGCTCTAAGTGTAAGGGTTTCAGTAGTTCCAGCACTCAAGCTTTATTAGTTGTGGCTCCCAGGCCCAAGAGCACAGGCTCAGTAGTTGTGGTGCATGGGCTTATTTGCTCCTTGGCATGTGGAATCTTCAGGATCAGGGATTGAACCAAGTCTCCTGCATTGGCAGGCAGATTCTTTACCACTGAGGGAAGCCCTGCTCATCTCATTTTGAACTTCATTTTGCCTTTGCTGCCTCCAAGGACACCATGAGAGAGAGCCAAAGAACTGATGCCTTTGAACTGTGGTGTTGGAGAAGACTTTTGAGAGTCCCTTGGATTGCAAGGAGATCAAACCAGTCAATCCTAAAGGAGATCAGTCCTGAATATTCATTGGAAGGACAAATGTTGAAACTGAAGTTCCAATACTTTGGCCACCTGATGGGAAGAACTGACTCACTGGAAAAGACCCTGATGCTGGGAAAGATTAAAGGCAGGAAGAGAAGGGGATGACAGAAGATGAGATGGTTGGATGGCATCATGGACATGAATTTGAGCAACCTCCAGAAGTTGGTGATGGACAGGGAAGCCTGGTGTGCTGCAGTCCATGGGGTCACAAGGATTTGGACACGACTGAGCGACTGAACTGAAGTGACTGACTCCAAGGACTCCAGCATGGGGCTGTCTGAAAGTCCCAAAATAAAGCCTTCTTGTTGTTGGCAGCAGGGGTTGGGTGGGAGGGGAGTGTCCTTCATCTTCTCCTGAGCCTGGGTTGCCCTTCCTAAGTCTCAAGTCCTCTTTCATTGCTGCTTCGCTTGGGCTCAGTGGCCTGACTTGGTTGTCTCCCGCCTGACCTTGGAACATTCCTGGAATCTCGCAGGAGGGAGTTTGCATGCCTGTGTCTTCTGCAGCCAGTGATGGAGGGGGAGCAAGAACCGTGTTCTTGGTGAGGGTCAAGTCCCTCCATCCGTGTTGCCTGGGCATGTGCACCAGGCCGGTGGGCGGGGGCAATTTGCACCCCCTGTGCCCCCTTCTCCCATACTAGTTCCTCAGGTGGCCTGGCTTGTGCTCACAAGCCTCTGAGGCCTTCTTGTCAGCAAGGCCAGTTTGGTTCTCCTTTCAAGTGTCCTTCACTTAAGATCGGCTCCAATTTCCCTGAGCCTTTGGGAGACCCAGGCAGAGGTCCTCAAGCAATCAGCATCATCTCCCATGCCAGGGTGTGGGTTGTTTGCATGACCGACTCCTTCCTGACTGAGAGTTTCTTGGGGTCAAGGTCAGGGTTAGGGATCTTAGCCTCCATTCCAGGTGCATACCAGTTACAGGCAAACTCCTTGATGAATGAATGAGGGCAAAAGCCAGGGCTGTTTTACAGAGTAACATGTTTCCATTTGGGCCTCAAAAGAGGGATGTCCAAACGGGACCCCCCCCCTGTGGTTAGGGGTAGAACAGGGCAGGTCCCCTGGCTCTCAGGCTGCCTGAGCCTCCCTGGGTCCAAGTTGCAGGATGCTAGGGGAGCCTGAGCCACTGGGAGACATAGTGGCCTAGGCAGACTCTCCTGTAAGCTGCCTGCTCTGGGGACCCAGAGATGCTCTGGGTCTAGGAGAATTGCCTGCTGAGACCCAAACAGCAATGGATCCCTCTCCCCAGTCCCCTACCCGCTGCTGAGGACAGAAAGAGCAAGGCCTCACTCATGAGAAGCTTCATGAATTGAGCCTGTGAGCCTAAAGCTTCCTGGACCTGCCCCCCTCCCAGTCCCTCTGCATCTGGCTGGTGGTTTTTAGAGATGCAGAAGAGGAGGCTCAAGAGGTCAACCCCTGGGCTCAAGCCACCAGATGCTAACTGGCTGATCTAGGATGCATGATGTGGCTGCTCCAGCCCCGGGGTTGGCCAGGTCCTGGCCTGGGACACCATCCAGAGGGCACACAAAGGCCGGTCTTTTTTTTTTTTCTCGGAGGGGTCAGATAACTCAGGACAGGCAAGGTCTGGGTCCTCAGCCAGGCAAGAACCAGGTACAGGAAGTGGCATCTATTTATAGGTCGGGCCAGTGCTGTTCCAGCAGCAGGTGATAAGTGGGTAGGTTAATAACACGCTGCCCCCTTCCCCTCTCTCGCCAGCAGAGGTTGGGGGCTGCATTAGCGGCAAGCAGCCCCGAGCTGTGATAGGCTGGCCCAGCCTGGCTGACATCCAGATGGCTGTGTCCAGCCCCAGGAGGGCTGCTGGGAGCCTGAGAGCAGCAGGACCGAGTGGGAGCCAGCCAGGCCGCTGATGGGGGCAGGGCCAGCAGGGGAGGCTGCCAGGGGCAGCAGCCCTGGCTCCCTGGGTGTTTGTGGTGAAGAGGTTGCTGTATTCAAGTGGAAGCTGAGCCAGTGTGCCCAGCCCTGGAGCAGGGCATTCTGCTCTGATGGGCTTTGTGGGGAGATGGAGAGAGAAGAACGTTCCATGTCAGCTCGGGAGCCCCAAGTTGGGGGCATGGTGGGGGCGAGGCAGATGTCTAGGGTGGCCAGAGGTTCAAGCTGGACCACCCCAGGTGAACCAGGCCCCTGGCACCAACCAGTTCTACTCCTGACTTGGGGACCCCACCCCCACTTCTCTTCCCCCCCGACCGCTAGCTCCACAGGGAGCTCTCTCTTTCTCTCTCTCTCTCTCTCCCCCTTTGTAGTGACCTTGGCTTCAGATGACCACTTCTTCACCCTCACCACCCACCTCCTCCTCTGCCTCTCTGTCCATCATCTGGGCCAGCCGGACAGGTCATCCCTGGGACTAATGGTACCTGGGAAGGGCAGGTTGAGGGGTCACACCAGCATCAGCCCAGGGAACAGAAAACTATGAGCAGATTCGAGTAGATATCCACCCCCTTTCTGTGACATGCCAGGCACTTTTCGAGCCCCGGGGGGCACACGGTGACCAAAACAGACACAGACTGTGTCCTCCTGGAGCCTGCAGGCCAGTGGGGAGGTAGTGATGACCAGAGGTCAAGGGCAGGACAGGGACACCAAGCTACGTGGACGATGATGAGCCCCGCCAGAGCGAGAGGGAGAAGGCCAGAGCCTTGGGAAGAGCCCACGGGGCGGGGGGCACCGTCCCCGAAAATGGAAGGAAACCTCGTGCCTGTACCTTCTGGCCACGGGGCGGCTGGAATCACTGATGTATAAAAGGAGTGTGTGCGGATTAGTCTGTTTGAGCCCCCTCCCCGGTGGCCTGCTGGGTCTTCTCCGTCCCCTCTGTCCTGCTCTGTGTCCCAGGGGACTGGCCCTGTGGCCCACATGGCCTGGGCTCTCTTCTTCTTGTGACTTCTGCTTGGCTTGGGCCATGGGAGAGGGCTGCTTTGGCCTCAACCCCAGATGTAGCTCCTGTCCGGACTCCTCCACCGCCGTGCTCTCACCAGCTCCCATCACCCTTCAGGTGGAGACTGGTTAGAGCTTCCTGCTGTGGCCAGTCCTGGGTGTGCCCACCTGGCTTGTGGGTTGACTAAATAGTCCTCCATCAAGTTCTCTTCAAAACCCAGCCCACCTCGCCTGTGCCCCCATCTCACTGACGTTCCAATAGCTGATCTGGGACTCACTCCTTCACAGTGCAGGAAACTGAGGTCCAGAGAAATGATGCAACGTGCCCCAGGTCACCCTCCTGGCCCGCTGACCCAGAACCCAGTGCTCCGGGGCCCCTGTGGCCTCCGCGGACAGGCGGCCTTCTCTCTTACCTGGGCAGTAGCAGCGCAGCACGCCGGGCTGAATCAAGGACGCAGGCACCGAGATCTGGTCGAACAGGCAGCTGTAATTATTGCTGGCTTCTTGCCAAGGGCCTGTGATGAGAACCTTCACTCCTCCCTGGAGGGAACAGAGGCCGGCAGGGGCGGGGGTCAGCCACAGAGGGACACGGGCCTCCATGGCTGCACCGCTCAGATGGCGGGCCACACCCCTGGCCCACATGCTCGTGGAACATGCAGGCTCCCCATTCCCATAAGCCCTACTTTATTTGTTTTTAAACTTTTGTTTTGTGTTGGGGTCTAGCTGATTAACAATGCTGTGATAGTTTCAGGTGCACAGCAAAGGGACTCAGCCATACACATACATGGATCTCTTCTCCCCAAAACTCCCCTCCCATCAGGCTGCCACATGACACTGAGCAGAGTTGCAAGTGCTGTATCATAAGACCTTGTTCGTTATCCATTTTAAATGATACACATGAACTTATTTACAAAACAGAAACAGACTCACAGACTTAGAGATCTAACCTATGGTTGCAGGGGGCATGAATGGGGGGAAGGGAGAGTTAGGGAGTTTGGGGTCCACATAAAGCCCACATTTGAGAACCACTGTCTCAGGACTGTGGCAAGGAGAAGGGCCCCAGTTCTCCTTCCCCTGGTGTGCAGGGGCCCCAAGACGCCCTTTGCCTTTCACAGCTGGCATCCTGCAGAGGGATGGCAGATCTGACCCCTGATCCCCTCCCAGAAGTGGAACTTTCAGCTCTAGCCACAAGGGAGCACAGCTTGTCAACCTTTCCCCTCAGGATGCATCTGAGAAACTGGCCGGGGCGGGGGGCCCTGTGGAAGGCAGTGGAGGGGAGAGAGGGGGCGTTCTCTTTCATTTGCTCGTGGACAGACTGTGGGAACTCTGAGCTGTGGAAACAGGCCTGGGCATCTCAGTGGCCCCCCACGGAGTGGACATGGTGATGGCAAG
>SJXQ01012641.1:950613-997008 GCA_006408695.1 Aepyceros melampus
CTAGGGGTAACTGTCTTGGTTGTCTGCAGAAGTCTCAAACATTTCTTCTCACTGTGGGGACCCTGGGTAGTGGTGGAAATTTCCTGAACGGCCAGGAAAACTTGTAAGTTCAGTGCCCAGCCAGCTATACAAAAGAGAAGGGCTGGGATTCAGGAATGTCCAGAACCTCTGGGATTCAGGTTGGCAGGGACCACGCTGGCCGGGGGGTTGTGGGTCCCAGGGGCTGCAGCTCTTTTCCTCACATGCATGTGATCTTGGGCAGATCTTTGATTCCTCTTGGCCTCAGTTTCCTTGTCTGTAAAATTGGTGCCTCTCATGGGTTCACCTGATGACATGTCTCTGTTCCCCACGGGACTTGAAGTCAAAAACGGGCCCCCACACCCTGGGTTCTGATTGGGTGGTGTCCACAGGAGGTCTGAGCAGGACAAGGTTGATGGCCCTGAGTGAGGTGACCATTTCTTCTCTGAAACGTCATTCCTGGAACACTTTAGAAAAGAATTAGAGAAGTACTCTGGAAGTCCCCTCACCCCACAGTGGCACTGGGACCTGGGGAGAGCAACTGCCTGCCCTCCTTTGCTCTGTGGGGCAGTAACTTCTAGAAGGATAACTGGAGCTTGGGTCACCATGGCAACAGCAAAGATGGCACCTGCTGGGATGGATGTTTGGCCTTCCTTACATAGGAGGAGATTGCTTGGTGCTATGGTGCGCAGGTGACAAGTGGCATGTTTGTGACAAAGAAAATCCTCCCACCTCTTGATAGAGGCTTCTGGAGGGGACCATTCTCCTGGCCGCCATCAACCTGGGCTCATTCAGTTCCCGCCCAGGGACTCAACTCTCCATAAAGACCCCCAGAGGCGACCGTTTAATTGCTGTCCCGACAGGTCACCTTGGAGACCAAAACGGGCACTGTGATAATTTGTCTGGACAATGGTGTCCCCTGGAGGCTCCCAGGCAACCCAGAAATGTGGTCATCCCACAGAAGAACCACGTGACAGAGGTGGGCTTGAGAGGGGCCCTCCCGTCCTCTCGGGGCCTGAATGAGCCCATTCAGACGTCTCCCAGTTGTTGACACTAGAAGGCTGTCTCTATGGCAACAAGGTCACTGGGAAATGGCAGCCACACTGGTTTAATTTTCACTGTATTCTTGTTGACAGGGATAAAGGCCCAGCTTCTGATTTCTTGGTTCAACTGGATAAAATTTTCATTAGATTTAACTTCTCATATCCAGACACCCACATACGATTCAATTTGCCCATCTCACCCTCAACTCTCATTCTCCTTTGGGTCCTGAGGACAACATTTTCAGAAATCTCATCTCGAGAGGTGTGGAGGCTGAGCAGGGCAGGGACTGAATGGCATCTGTGTGTGGGGACACGTGGTCTGTGTCCCAAGTGAGCTTGTAATTCCTGGTTGTGAACGTCTGGGGACGTGGGGCACAAGATCCACCCCCCAACATTTTACCATCTTCTACCAGGAGGCATCGGCTGTGTTCCAACAGTGAACAAGTCCAGGGAAAGGCAGAGAGGTCTGGGGACTTCTTCCAGGTAGGTGGGACCTCGGCTGGGGAGTAGGGAGCTGGTTTGGGTTGCTCAGGCATCACAGCAGGAGATTCAGGCCACGGGGGAATGGAGCTTCCTCTACATCCGCACTTGACCTCACAGGCAATCTCCTAGGGGCTCTGCAGCATTAAAAAATGGCCTTGGTTGAGTGTTTCTGCGCTGGCCCCGCTAACTGGGGCAAGGATATGCATCGCGGAGCGATTTAAGGCTCGGAGAATCTCCTGGCTTGCTGAGTGGCATTGTTACCGAGGCAGGGAATTCTTCGTGCTATAGTGAGAGCGTGAATGCCCTTGAGGCTCTCTGATTGTCTCGTGATGTCGAATGGAAGTCCTATTTGGCAAGGGGAGAGGAAGCTTGAGATTTCCTCCTTCACCTGGGAACCGTGTGAGCTCTGAATCATCTTCTCTTTGGGGCTCAACTGCATCGTCTTCTTCCAGGCTCTGCCCAGGGGCAGAAGTGGTGGGAGGGACTGGTCGTCCACCAGCCCACCGGGCCACTAGCAGTGCGGGCAGGAACCAGGTGGCTTTCTGCATGGTTTCCTTCTTTCTTTTGGGAGAACCTGGGCTCAGACACCTCCTCCATGTGCTCAGATATGGTTCCTGCAGGGAGGCAGGTGCCCTAGAAAGGGGGTAGCTGCCCCTGGCTCCTAACGATGTGGGCCAGAACCTTCGATCTTCAAAGAGAAGCTGAAAATCTGGGGACTAAAAGGCTGGTAACAAATTCCAAGTTGAAAAAAATCACCCCCTAGCTAGAGCAGGGCTGTGTCAGCTCTAGTAGGCAGTCAGGCACCCCCCAACACCATCTCAGAGAGGTCCCCATCAAAGCTCATGGAATCAGTGGGTGGTGGTGTTGGAACAGGGGAATTCTGTAAAAGCAGGGGGTGCCTGGCGCCCAAGTGGCCTTGAAAGGCAAGTAGCCAGGGAGAGACAGGCAATCAAAAGAGCCATTTCTCTTAGTGCTCCAGTCTGGGGGCCAAATCAGCTAAATAAAATTTAGCCTGAGGGAGAAAGGCATATTTGCAAAACCACCTGGATCCTCCCAACAGAGTAGAAAAAGAAAGTAAGCCCGTTTTAAAATCAGCCTATCCTATTAAGTGAAGTAAGCCAGACAAAGACAAATATCATATGGCATAGCTTATCTGTGGAATCTTAAAAAGAAAAGATACAAATGAACTTATTTACAAAACAGAGATTCACAGACACAGAAAACAAACTTGTGGTTACCAGTTGTTCTTTAGTTGCTAAGTCATATTGGACTCTTTTGCAACCCCATGGACTGTAGCCCACCAGGCTACTCTGTCCATGGAGTTTCCTGGGCAAGAATACCACGGGTTGCCATTTCCTTCTCCAGGGGATCTTCCCCACCCAGGGATCAAACTTGTGTCTCCTGCCTTGGCAGGTGGAGTCTTTACCACTGAGCCACCTGGGAAGCCAATGGTTACGAAAGGGAGGGATAAATTAGGAGTTTGGGAATTCACATGTATATACTGCTATGTGTAATAGCACAATTACTCAGTATTTTGTAATAATCTGTATTGCAAAAGAACGTGAAATACACACACACACATTTATGTAACTATGTCTACTGTTGTTGTTCAATCACTTAGCCGTGTCTTAGTCTTTGTGACCCCACAGACAGGCTCCTCTGTCCTTCACTCTCTCCTGGAGTGTGCTCAAATTCACATCCACTGAGTTGGTGATGATATCTATATATGTATTTGTGTGTGTGTGTTTAGTTTCTCAGTCATGTCCGACTCTTGATGATCCCATGAACTGTAGCCTGCCAGGCTCATCTGTCCATGGGATTCTCCAGGCAAGAATACTGGAGTAGGTAGCCATTCCTTTCTCCAGGGGATCTTCCTGACCCAGGGGTCAAACCCTGGTCTCCTGCATTGCAGGCAGGTTCTTTACTGTCTGAGCGACCAGAGAAGCCCCTATATCCAAAGCCACCAGGGAAGATATCACTGTTGCTGCTGCTTAGTCACTTCAGTTCTGTCCGACTCTGTGTGACCCTGTGGACTGCAGCCTGCCAGGCTCCTCTGTCCACGGAATTCTCTAGGAAGGACTACTAGAGTGAGTTGCCATGTCTTACTTCAGGGGATCTTCCCGACCCAGGGATCAAACCCAGATCTCCTGCATTGCAGACAGATTCTTTACTACTGAGCCACCACAAGAGCTGAAAGATATCTATATCTGTTATATCTATATCTACATATCTCCATCTAAGTCACTGTGCTCCAATACTTTGACCACCTGATGTAAAGAACTGACTCATTGGAAAAGACCCTAATGCTGGGAAAGATTGAAGGCGGGAGAAGGGATGACAGAAGTTGAGATGGTTGGATGGCATCACTGACTCCATGGACATGAGTTTAAGTAAGCTCTGGTGATGGACAAGGAAGCCTAGTGTGTTGCAGTCCATGGGGTCGCAAAGAGTCGGACACGACTGAGCAACTGAACTAAAATGAACTGAAGTCACCGTGCTATACACCTAAAACTAACACATCACTTGTAAATCAAATTATACTTCATTAAAAAAAAATCAGCCTTGTCTCTCTCCTGTCTCTCCACTGCCTGCTCTCCCTCATGCCAGTCTGGGAGGTGCCAGAAGGCATTCCGGTGGAGAATAGTGAACGTAAGGAGACCCACCCTGCCAGCTCCTCATCTCAGCATCTCCTAACCACAGGGACAAGTAAGGCTGGGCAGGGAAATCCTCCCCTGGTCCTCCTGCACTGAACCACTCCCCCTGTGAACCAGTGAACCGCTCCTCCAGTGACTCCAAATCCAGCTGACGCAGGCAGGGAGGGGGAAAAGCTTCTGGGTCTTGCAGGCTCTGTGCACTGATGAATGCCTCCGCACTTAGGACAGAGCCTAGGTCCTGGGCCCCAGGTCCCCCAAGGGGACACAGATGTGCTCCTCTTTATGGTGTCCTAGGGTTTCTCATCAATAGGGACTAAGTAAAAGGACAAAGGGGCTTCCTTGGTGGCTCAGAGGTTAAAGTGTCTGCCTCCAACGCAGGAGACCTGGGTTCGATCCCTGGGTCGGGAAGATCCCCTGGAGAAGGAAATGGTAACCCACTCCAGTATTCTTGCCTGGAGAATCCCATGGACGGAGAAGCCTGGTAGGCTACAGTCCATGGGGTCGCAAAGAGTCGGACATGACTGAGTGACTTCACTCACTCAAAAGGACAAAGTAGGTGATTAAATAGTTAACCCTACTAGGGGACTATAAGAAGAGAAAAAATTATGAGCGACCCCTGTAAGCTGATGATCACTCAAGAAAGCAGGTTTGCTTACCCACAAGACCAAGCAGGGTTGCTTAGCAATAAAATTCATGCAGCAGAAGGAGGAAACTGCCCCCCCCCAAACAATAAAACAATCGTGGCATGAGACCCACATCCTGCTCAGTAAGCTCAGTAAGTTAATGACCCCTAGGACATGTTCTCTGCCCACACAGAAAACAATAATTTGTGGAAAGATGACATTTCACAGTAAAGACCCTCATTGTACTGAGACCTGAAATAATTTTTCCACAGTGTCATGCTGTCTGGGCTGATGGTGTGGGGACAAGAAAACTCTCCTGCTCAACCTGGAGGAGGAGCTTGATATGTACTCAAAAATGAGGAAGAAGGTGGTCTTCGTCTTCTCTCCCCCCCTACTTTTCCTTTGATTATAAAACTGCAGACCAGTGAGTTTTTAGGGTAGCTCCCTCTTGGCTGCCTGCTTGTAAGCCTCATAAGCATTCTATTCTAATAAGTCACTTCTTATCTATCACTTTGCCTCTCACTGAATTCTTTCTGTGCCGAGACATAAAGGATCGGAGCTCTTTGGAGCACCCTGAAACACCATCTAACAGTTTCAGAATGACTTCAAGTCAATAAGTGTTTGGCAAGACCCCATTATGTTCTTGGTCCAGATGTCATGGGGTCCTGGAATAGCCAGAAATGATACACCGCATTCTTTGAGAAAGTTTGAGAGCAGCATTCCCTGGAGCCTCCCTTCCATCTGAATCTGAGAAACAGCTGATGATCAAGGAGGCCTGCGGCTCCACCAAGGGGCTGATCCTGATCTCCATGGCAGGGCTCCTTGGCTGGCCTCTTGCCAGAAACTGTGTTAGACTGTAATCTTGCAAGAAGCGGGAGAATCTTGCTTGTTAGAAAATAAATGTTTCCAGGGCCCAATCCCGACCCATGGAATCAGAATGTGTTGAGGGAAGGGGTTGGAGTGGGGTACAGGAGTCTGCCTACCAGCAACCTGCCCCAGAGGTTCTGATGGGGACCACTGCTCCTGGCACTGATACAATGTCTGTGCTCAAGCCCTATGGGCCACAGATGACTGGCAGGGATGGGGTGGTGGGGTTGGGAGTTGAGAGGGAGGGAAGTATAGCTCCCCTGAACCCCACTGTTCCAGCTCCACCCCTACCCACAGAGCAGGTCCCCGACACCAGGTCCAGGGCCACGGATGCATCGTGGCCCCTGCCTGCCCCAGGCTGGGGAGCAGGGCTCCTCCAGATAGCTTGCATCTGAGCTGCTCTGCTGATGCAGGCCACCAGGTGGCGCTAGTCGACCAAGAACCGTGTGCTGTGGGGGCCAGAAAGGAAAGCCTTTGTTGATTTTACTTCCTGATGTTCTATAATCACCAGGATTACAATCTAAGCAAAAAGGCAAAACAAA
This sequence comes from Aepyceros melampus, assembly GCA_006408695.1. Classification (NCBI taxonomy): domain Eukaryota; kingdom Metazoa; phylum Chordata; class Mammalia; order Artiodactyla; family Bovidae; genus Aepyceros; species Aepyceros melampus. Next base: position 956,844 of record SJXQ01012641.1, read on the forward strand.
TAAACACCGCCCCTCTTACTGGGTCTTTGGTCTTTGTCTGGAAAATGATGAGAAAACAACAGACGCCTTGACTATACAACCCGAGGGTTGGTGTTACATTAGTGTGGTCTCCCCGGCAGAGGAAGGAAAGGGCTGGGGCTCTGAAGACCCAGGAAGCTCACCGTTGGTTTAACCTGCAGGGCAAGGACCTCCTGGAAGAGGCCCCTGAGGATCAGCTTTTGTTCTTTCCAGTCAGCCACATCTCAGCGCGGGGGTTCCTGTCTCCAGCCGCCTACTTTTGCTGGGTCTTCATGGCCTGCTGTCCTGCCCTCACCGCTGCACAGAGGCTAGGAATGCATGCGAGGGGCTGAGATCCCAGCTCCTGGAGACCCCAAGAGGCTGAAGGTGCCCAGGGACCAAAGGTGATGGGGGTAATTGAGAATTGATTGTGGACAGCTAGGAGGGCTTATTTGATCCTCACACTCAACATGGGCTCCACCTACTATCAACTTGGTCTTCATCACCTCATCCTTGACATGGCCTCCACCCTCAATGCCAACATGGCCTCCACCTCTCTCCACACTCAACATGGCCTCCACCTCTCTCTACACACAACATGGCCTCCACCTCTCTCTACACACAACATGGCCTCCACCCCTCTCCACACTCAACATGGCCTCCACCCCTCTCCACACTCAACATGGCCTCCACCCCTCTCCACACTCAACATGGCCTCCACCCCTCTCCACACTCAACATGGGCTCCACCCACTATCAAGATGGTCTTCCATCACCTAATACTTGACATGGCCTCTGCCCACTTACACTCAACATGACTTCCACTCCCTACACTGAATATGGATGGCCCCCACCCTCTCCACACTCAACATGGCCTCTATTCTCACTGCCAACATGACCTCCACACCTCTCCACACTCAACATGGCCCCAATCCTACTGTCAACATGGACTTTATCACTTCATTCTTGACATATCTTTCTCCCTCACACTCAACGTGACTTCCTCAACATGCTCTTCACCCCCTTATACTCCACGTGAATTCTGCCTCCTCCTCATTGAGCATGACCTTTACTACCTCATACTCAACAGGCCTCTATCCCCATCCTTAACACGGCCTCCTGCCTCTATGCTCACATGACCACTGTCACCTCAGACTCCACATGCTTTCCATTATTTCATACTTAATGTGCCCTTAAAGCCTCAAGCGTGACGTCATCTCAGTATCACCTGTATGCTTCTGCCTGTTTCCACCTTTGTGCCTCCCTTCCTCCTGCCCATCCTATGTGTTCATCCAGGCTGGGTGACAGGAAGCCTCCTGACTGTCTCTGCCCCTGCTTCTCTGGGAACTTGAAGGCAGAACCGTCGACTCTGCTCTCGGTCCATCTGCTTCGGCCTCCTCAGCTGGTCCAACCTCTTGGATTTGTCTTCCTGAGGGCAGGTCCTCGGCATTTCCCCCCAGGCAGCTTTCCCAAGCACAGGCCTGGGCTCAGGGCAGAGGTTCTAGAAGCCTGTTCTGGGCTGATGTTGGTGGTGCAGGAATCCCTGAGGGACCATCAGCTAGCCTTGCACAAAGCTTAGCAGGGGTTGAGTGCTGAACACTCACCCTTTTCCTGAGTCTTCAGGAAAAGGGATAGGCTTCCTGCTCTGGATGCAGCCCTGACACCTACATTCTTTGTGTCCACGTTGAAGTTTGATGGCCATAGGGCTGCAGGGTAGAGGCCATGACCCCTCCTGCGCTGAGGAGGACAGCACTGCTCAGAGCTGGGGTGGCCTGTGCAAGGCCCCTCGCTGTCAGCGGGGGCAGGGCAGGATCCACCCCCAGCCCCAGGCCTGTCCTGCACGTCCGCCCGCTCACGCTCACTGCCGCTTCACCCACTTTTGGGGGTGGGGTGGGACAGGCATGTGCTTGCTCTGGCCCAGATGGTACCATCGTCTCCACCTGAGGGCTGGGTCTTGGTTTCCGGCCTCAGAGGCAGGCTGGTGGTGGTGGTGGTGGTGATGGAAGGCTCGTGTGGCTGGAAGGACTAGAAAACCAAGCGCTGCCCTGCTGCCTCCCGAACGTGTTCCTGAGTGTGTGCCTGTGGGTGGTGAGGGCAGCCGTGTGTGCCTGTGTGCACTCGGGAGTGTGTGGACATTTGCGTGGGTGCTCCTGTTTTGCCCACCCAGGGCTACTGAGAACTAGGAACCCCTGAGCAAAAACAGAGGGGCTCCAGGAAGGCAGTTGGAGCAGAGCCAAGCCCAGAGGTGGCTGGTGGGGCTTCCAGATGGCCTCTGGGGCCAGGCAGGCCTCTGGGAAGGCCCCAGGTTGCTGGGCAATGCAGGGCTCCCTGGCTGGCTAGGGCTCCAAGAGGAGCCCTGAGTGGGGACAGCTGGGGGAAGGGCTGAGAACACAGTTTAGAGCTCCTGCCTTTATCCCTCACTCTGGATGGAACAACCTTGCCACCTGCTAGCTGGGAAGCGGCTGGCAGGCCTATCCCCTCCCAGGCTGCCAAGGAATGGGGCAGGGCACAATGCCATGGCGCTTAGAGGTGAGGGTCCACTCCAAGGGAATTGGCTCCATCTGGCTTCCTGAGGGTGGAGGGTCTGGGCCACTGTGGTTCTGGGCAGCCAAGGATCACTGAGCAAGTTTCCTGCCAGGCTGGCGGGACTGAGGCGCGGGGCTCATCTGGCCCGTCATTGTTCCCACTTAAGGTTGACCTAGAAGGAGCCGACCCCACCTGCCCAACCCCGCTCACATTATGGCAGTGTAGGGGCCAAAGCGGGTGCTCTCTCAGATCAGCTGCACTGCAACAGACCCTGGAGTTTGCAGGATGAGACCTGCTGACTTTTAGATCATGTTCACTTGAGTTCTAAGAACTCCAGCCCTCAGACAGATGGAACCCAGGGCAGTCATCCTCAGGCCTTGAGTTAAGCTGAGCCAAGTCTTTCTCAGCTGAGGCCTTACAAGAGGCACCCTGGCTGTACTGAAGGATCAGTACAGATCTGAGAACTTATTTCTAGAGGAAGTTAGGATGTCAGTACTTAGAAAAGACTTCAGTTCCCAGACTCCCTTGCCAACGAGGGAGTGACTACCACTGAATTCTAGCCAATGACATCTCAATGGAAACAATGTATGCCACTTCTGGTTCCTGTCTTTAAAGTTAAGAAAGTTGCTCTCCTTTTCCCACTGGTCGGAATGCAGTTATGATGACAGGAGCTGGAGCAGCTCTCATGGAGCCACATAAAAAAAGATGGCAATACCCTAGGAATGGCAGAACAACCAGCTGGAAAGAGCCAGGATGGCTGATCAGATACCTGTCCCTGTGAGGCTTCCCTATCAGCCCTGAATTGCTCTGTGAAAAAGAAATAAGATTTAAGCACTGTTCCTTTTATCTTTGTCACAGAAGCAGTACCGATATTCTAAGTACTGCTGAAGGGATTGCAAAAGACAGAAAGCATCCTTGGAAACATGCTGGGAATTCCTGTCAGATATCTGAATTTTCTCTCTCTCTCTCTCTCTTTCTTTTTAAATCTGGAGGAGGCATCTTTCAGTTTGAGACTGAAGGAAAGTCCCCATGCGACAAAAGGTCACCCCTGCAAGAGTCAAGGTGGGGTTCTTGGAGTCAGTTAGGCACAGAAGCTGGGGTCTGTGAGATCCTCCCACCCATCTTCAACAGGTGAGGCAGAGGCTGAGGAGCAGTTTCACTTCACCCCCTATAAGCACAACATTTTGATTAAACCACTGACAGCTCTGCTGTAGGGCAGGGAAATTTGGAAACATCAGGAAATCAAACTGTGAAGTCTTTGAAGGAATGTGATTTATGTGAAAATGTAATGAAGCTAATGTGTTTGGCTCCGGTGTTGGGTGGCACGCCTGATTCTGGAACCAAATCTGATGCCTCCCTGGCTCGCAGCACACACCTCTGCTTTCCCCGAACACGGGGAGCTGGTGCCCTGCGTGCGTGTTCCAAGCCCGATCGGCATCTAAAGCTTTTATTGGAGCCATATTTCCTGGCCGTGTTTCCAGGCTGTGTATGTGTAACCAGAGCCACACACACACACGCACACACACACACCCCGAGTGACTGCACTGTGCTGCTCCTGCCCCCGGACACCACAGAGCCAAGTGTGATTTAGATTTATGGGGAGTTTCTTGTACTTTGACATAATTCCCATGATGCACTGCAGGCTTTTGGAAAGGCGCTCACAGTTCCCTCCTGTTAGGGTCAGTGTTGGACCGAGGTCTGGTTTCCAGCACCTGGAGTTCATGGCTTAACCCCCTCCCCCGCTGTGAGGACATGCATTCCTATCGGGCTCCTGTGGGAGAGGGTGACTTTTCCAGGGAAGGGCCCCTTCTGAGGACAGGGGATGTTGTGAGGAGGTGGAGACAATGAGGAGAGAAGGAAGCAGCTCAAACCAGAGAATGGGGGAAGGAACTGGCGTGATGGAGTGACTCACAGGAAAGGGCCCCCTGTGTGTGTTTGAGATATGCTGGGAGGGCCCAGGCCGGAGCCTCTGACTATGGGGACCGCCTTAAGAAGTGTCTCTTTCCTCGAGAACATCCCCTTGGCTAATCTCTGGCTAACTCAGTCTCTGGAACCTCCCAGGACAAGGGATGAAACAGCGGCCTCAGCGCCTTGAACCTGGGTCTGCAGAAACCCAGGAGCCAAGCCCAGCCCCACAGAGCTGGCTGGGTGAAGCTGGACTTGGTGAGAGAACGCTGGACCCTTTCTCTTACTTTACTGAAAGGGAGCTGGGGTGCAGTGAGGGTGGGTGATGGGCCTGGGGTCACACAGTGGAGCAGTCATGGAACCAGGCAGCACACCCCACTCCTGAATGCCCAGCTCTCACTCAGCTAGCCTGACTGTATGGCTCCAGTGCCCAAGGCTATCCGAGTCCTTGCTGCTGCCCAGCCAAGCCTCTGCCAAGAGGAAGTGTGGGCAGCCCTGGGGAGGAAACCCAAGGTCAAGGGCAAGCCCTACACATTTAGACAGCATTGAATGGAAGGAGTGGGTGGGCAGGGCTCAGAGCGGGACCCTGGCACCATTACCTCACTCTCCACCCCGCCCGGCCTGGCCGTGGAGGGTGCCACCGGGCAGCTCTGGCTCCCAGGGCCTGGCCACGGGGGTCTTTGTCAGGTACTCAGGTCCCTGTGGGCAGTGGATCAAGCTGGGTCCAGGCACATTCATTCGGCACCCTACAGATATTTAGAGAGAGCCTTGCATGTGCCAGTACGGTGGGGGGGGGGGGGGGCAAGGACCAGCAGACAGAAAGTACCCATGAGCTGAAGTTGGAATGAGCTGGGGTGTCTCCCAAGTTTCCAGGTGCTCTGCAGAGCTTTGCAGAGGCTCGCATGGCCCCTCCAGTTAACTGTGGGAGGCTGGCTTCAATCTGAGAGGTGTCAGGAGGCCTGGGGTGCTGGGGCCGTGAGGGCCCGCCTGGGTGGTCTGGGATGGTCAATGGAAGAGGCACTGTTTGAGCTGAGGTGGAAGGATGAGGTGGGTGAGCAGGTGAGGGTGGAGGAGAGCCAGGCAGAGGAGGGTCGAGAGACCACAGTTCCTGTGGAGGGACCACCCGGCCGGCAACCCGGGAGGGCGGGGGCAGCAGCGTAGGTGGGGCCTGAGAGTGGAGGAGCGTCATGCACACCTAGGAGCTTGTGTTCCGTCCCGAGGGCGCCAGATGGCTTCAGCTGAGGAGGGTTCTGCTGGACGTAACCCGAGCCTGGAAGACCCCGGGCCTCCTGGCTTTAGTTCCTGGTGGCAGCAGCAAGGGCAGGCTAGCCAGACCCTCCCCTCGGGCACGGGGTCCAGGAGGAGAGCATGGGGGGACCTCATGGGGTCGAGCCGCTGAGGGGGCTGGCCCATTGGCCTACTGGGGTCTATTTCCCTACACAGAGGCTTCCCTGGTGGCTCAGATGGTAAAGAATCCACCTGCAATGCAGAAGACCAGGGTTTGACCCCTGGGTTGGGAAGATCCCCTGGAGAATACCCACTCCAGTATTCTTGCCTGGAGAATTCCATGGACAGAGGAGCCTGGTGGGCTATAGTCCATGGAGTCAAAAGAGTCAGACATGACTGAGAGACTAACACTTTCACATTTTCCCTGCACAGAACGCTGTCCTTTCTGACTCCATCCTCAACCTGTGGCTGGTGGGGGCAGGGGCCATCCTCATCTGGATACTGAGGGCCTCTTTGGGTGAGCTGGTCACTGCAGGTGCTACCTGGCTGTGGCTCAGACACTCAGTGACCTGATACTGTCCCCAGGAAAGGACATTTCACCAGCTCTCTCTACATGGTTCTTCCCCGCAGCTCCACTTCCAAGGGGGCACAGGGCCTCAGGGCCCCCTTGACCAGCTCAGTTAGGCCCCATATCATGACGGGTCTTCGTCCTGAGCCTCGAGAGATCAGTGTTCCAGGGCCCAGGGCCCCACGCGCTGGACGGCTTTCCTCGGGTGTGTTCTCCCTGAGCCCTGCCACGCGGGCAGCAGGAGAGGCCACCCCGCCGGGGGAGACGAGCCTCCGGCCGCATCCGGCTCCCTGGACGCGCTTGGTGTTCTGCATTCAGTGATCTGCACCTGACAGATGCTCCCGAAAGCATCACTCCACTGACAAAATGAAACCCAGCTCGCTTCCCACCGTCTGTGCCACCGCGTCTGGGAGCAGGGCAGGCCCCATGCCCAGGAGCAGACGGGCCGAAGCCAGAAGGCAGCCAGCCCGTCCTCAGCCCATGGGCCTCTCCCTCCCCGGCCTGCCACCACGATCCTGTCTGCAGCCTGCAAGACAGCAGTCAGGGGCACTCCCAGCTCTGCTCCTCGCTATGGGTTTTGGGCTCTGCAACCCCCTTTCTCATCTGTAACGCACTGGTTCTGGCTGTGGCTTAGGGAGTCCCCCCTCAAGGACTGTGGGCTGGGCAGGGTCCTTGTAAATGCTGAGTTCACCGTCATCCGAGCAGAATGGGGCCCCCACACCTGGGTCTCCACTCCACAGAGGACCTCTGGCCCTGTCTGGGTGATGCTGGCCGGGCCCCAGTGCACCCTGGCCGGCTGGCCACGCCTACTCACACATGGGCTTCAGCTGCCCATGAGCTCCTCCTTTGTCCATTTCGCCCACTCCTTCTTGTCGGTGTTGATGGAGCAGAGGATGGGGCCGCAGGGCTTGCCGCAGTCCTCGATGGCCGGCACGTTCAGGTAGTGCACCAGGACGATGTCGGGGTTCTGGGGGAGAGCACAGACACTTGGCAGCATAAGGGTGGCTGGGAGCCTACCCATGGTCACCCCGCCCACGGTCAGTCACCCCCGCAGGCCCGGACAGGCTGTGCATCCCCCTGCTGGGCTTTCTCAACCTGGGCACCACTCACCATCACACCAGCTCATTCCCTGTTGTGGGGGCCGCCCTGTGAAATGCAGGATGCCCACCGGTAGCGCCCCTGGTGATCACCTGCCAGAGGCCATTAAGCACTGCCTCTTTCCTCAAATCTCCAGATTTTGCCCGTTGCCCCTTGGGGCACCAAAATTGCCCCGAGTTGAGACCCACTGATCCACATGTGAGCAGCTTGATGCATAACTAAAGACCACACGTGCATGCTCGTGGCTCAGTTGTGTCTGACTCTTCAGGACCCCATGGACTGTAGCCTGCCAGGCTCCTCTGTCCATGGAATTTTCAGGCAGGAATACTGGAGTGGGTTGCCATTTCCTCCTGCAAGGAATCTTCCCCAACCCAGGGATGGAATCCCCATCTCCTGCATTGGCAGGTGGATTTTTTTTTTTTTTTACCATTCTGTCACCTGGGAAGATGTAATTAAGGACCGCATATGAGGTAAACGTATCTCCAGCCCCACATCGAGGATCTGGGCTCACAGCTGCCCAGCAGCACCGGCCCCTGATCTGTGCTCTACATGCATTTCCCCATTGCAACTCTCTGGACTCCCCCCACATGGGCATCACCACCACTCTCCTCCTATGGGAGAAATGGAGTTCCTGGAACTTAACACACAAGCATCATTTTTTTTTTCTGCCATCCTGTGTGGCACGTGGAACTTGCCCCACTAGGGATCGAATCCATGCCCCTTGCAGTGGAAGCATGGTATCTTAACCACTGGACCACGAGGAAATCCAAGGCACCCACTTCTAAGAGTTGGATACCCCTCTGCCCCTCAGCCTATGGTCTCCCTGCTCAAGCATCACTCAGGAGACAGCTGTCATGCAGAGTCTTTGAAAACTCCTCCTCAGAAATCTCTGGATCTTATAAGTGGAAAGAACTCTCTCCGTGAAGATGCTGAAGACATAGTTTTGTCCTCAAATGGTTTTATTGAGATGGGTCAGCCTCTTCCCATGAGATCCAACTCAAAGTGCCCTCCATTGCTCTCTGCCCATCACCAGCTCTGGTAGCCACTTGTCAAGGGGGTTTTTGTGGGGAAGCAGCTACATTGCAAAGACCACAAGCCCCTCTGTGGCTTTCAATGACCTCCCCATCCCAGAAGGCCAAGCTGTTCATTGGGCCATGTTGGGCCTGATAAGGTTGTTAAGAAAAAGCAGCTATGTCACTGAATAAACCCAGAAAGGCCTTCTACCCCAATCAGAAAGTATTTCTTTGCTTTCCTTTCTTTTTTCGGCCATGCTGTACGGCACGCAGGATCTTAGTTCCTCAACCAATGATAGAACCTAAGTCCCCTGCAGTGGAAGTGTGGAGTCTACCACTGGACCATCAGAGAAGTCCCAGAAAGTATTTTTTGAAGCATCAAGAAACATGATAATGTATCAAGTACAGCAGGAAATTATAGAAAAGCCACTTGGAAGACCCCATCCTCTGCTAGTTCCCTGATTCATCTCTTTGACTTTTCCCTTCTAATACCCAACAAGAGGAGTCCTGGGTGGGTGGATGTAAGGACCCCCATCATGGAGTGGCTTGAGTCTGCCATCACCTTTTTGGATCTGATCAGAGCAAGAGTAATACAGCACTCTGTGACTCAATCGATGCGTTAATAAATAAAGACTCAAGATGACACCACAACCAGTGCAGGAAGGTACACTGGCATCATTTTAAAAGATTTTCAATAAGGGTTGAAACGCAGAGTTTTTTTCTGGCCAACGCTCAGTTAACCAGGAAATTAAATCAACATGAACAGGGCTTCTCGTTAATGGCGGCGTTTCTAGATTGCAGTAATCATGCTTCTTAATAATAATGATAATCCCTGACATCGGCACTGCACTTTCTTCTTCTCAAAGCACTTTTCATCCATTATCTCATTTGGTGGCTGTGCAAGCCAGGAAGGCGGGCTGGGCAGGGCAGTGTACCCCTGTCTACAGTGAGGACCCTGAAGCCCAGCGAAATTGTGTGCCCAAAACTGTGTGCCTAGCAACAGACAGAAGACAGGGCTGGAAGTTAGGGTTCTGACTCTGCTTTCAAGTCCTGCTGAGATCTGGTGGCCTCTCTTTGCCCGGTCTAACTGCTTTCCCATTTCCTGTTTTACTTCATCCTTGCAATATGCCCACGAGGCAGGTGGGCTGGCTAGATCTGCCATGCTCGTGGCCGGGATGGGGTAGTACAGGAGGTGAGGGGCTATACACCCGCGTTCCAGCCCTGTGTCCTTCCTACCAACTAGCACGCTGGCCTCCTCAGGCTGGGAGCTCCTGCCTGAGCCTGTGCCTGGCCAGACAGCAGCACCAGCTGCTGAGCGAGACAGAGTAAAGATCAAAGGGACACAGGGACCCCAGGGCTTCCTCTGATCCCAGCCCCGGGAGCAGGAGCCTGGCCCTGCAGGGAGGAAGCCAGGATGCCAGATGTCTGAGAGATGAAAGGCCCACAATTTCCTGCCCCACTGCCCCACTGAGCACAGCCTGGGTACTTGGAAAAGCTGTGGGAGGGCATGGTGGTGGGTGGGCGGGCAGGTGGGAACCTGGGGAGCAAAGGGTAACCCTCACCTTGCATCGAAACTCCCAGAACTTGAGTTCCTGCCCTGTGGCACTTGGACTCTCCCAATTCAGGAAGCCCCATCCCTTCCTTCCTGGTCTAACTCCATTTCTGCATAACCAGCTTCCACCTACCCTATGAAGACAGGCACAAGGCTTGCCTCCTCCTCCAGGAAGCCCTTCTGGACATCTCACCCTCTGTACTTCCACCACAGCAAGGTGGAGATTGGGTTTGTGTCTAATAGTCTGTGCATCTCTTTATCTGCTCAACAACAGGGACAATGCCTGGGAGCTATCTGTGTTGGGCGATGCCTGCTGCTCATTTCATGTCTGTAGAATTGCATGAGGCTAACTTTGGATATTCTGTTCTTACTCTTCCCAGACTTGTGTTCAGCTGACACCTGGCTTTAGTTTTCAGTGTCTTCAAAGGGCAGGGCAGCTTCTCTGAGCATGGGGTGTTCATAGAAAGCTAAAGGCAAGGGTGGTTCTTAACCTTTTCTGGGTCTAAGGCCTCTAAGAATCTGATGAAGGCTGGGGCTTCCCAGGTGGCTCAGGGCTAAAGAATCTGCCTGCCAGTGCAGGAGACCCAGGTTCCATCCCTGGGTCAGGAAGGTCCCCTGGAGAAGGGACTGGCAACCCACTCCAGTATTCTTGCCTGGAGAATCCCATGGACAGAGGCCCCTGGTGGGCTACAGTCCAGGGATCACAAAGAGTCGGACACGATTGAACAAGTGAGCACACACACACGTGCTTCTCTACTCCCAGCCCCGAAGAATGCCCAAGGGACATCAACACTGCATTTCAGGAGTTCACACATCCAGTGGTCTGTGGATGCTCTGCCTGCTGCCAGTGACGTAGAGACTCAAGATCCACCACAGCCGTTTCAATACACCCAACACGTACATCTCCTTCCCAGGTGCCTCCATTCTAGGCCTTACGCTTCTTGGTGGCCTTGATAGCCTCAGCCCCTGATGGCTGCAAGGAGGCTGGGTTTGGGATCAGGAAAGGCAGAAGCGCGCTGCGTCATGGTTTATATCTTTAACACAAATTCCATCCCAGGGCCTGGAGTTCCCGCAGCTGAAACTCCTGAGTTGAATTTTAAGTAATGACTTCCTGGCTTGAGGCCGGTTTTAAGACACAGAGTGATTGAGGTATTTTTGGCAATTGGGGGCACACATCACTTCTTGGCAACATTGCGATTTTATTCATTAGTTGTACATTTTATTGGGTGTTTCTGGCAGAAAAATATATTAGGCGTAGACTCCAATGCTTCAGTTTCATGGGGGAGCTCATAACAGTGTCAGATCCTGAATGAGTAGGGAGCTGCCAGCCAGCTGGGGCAGGCTGGCTCCAGGGGACACGACCGAGGAGGCACTCCACCAGACCCACCCAGACTCTTGGTCCTAGACCATTGTGAAGCCAGCCTGCCTTTATCTCCCTGCCCCCACCTCAAGCAGACATCCTCTAAGTGTTCCCCAGGATTTACCACCCAGGTCAGACCTTGCAGGTCCGAGTTCTCAGCCAGAGGCTCTGCTCTGGGATACAGAATTTCCATGAAAATGCTATAGGCTGACCCTGCAAGGTGAGAGTGGCCTTTGAAATGACCTCCCTGGGTGTCCAGGAGGCTTGTCTGCTGTTAAAGGCCTGGGGGAGCCCAATGGAGTGGCTGTGGAGGGGAAGTCGAGGTTAAGAGAAAGTCTCAGAGAAATTTCACAGTATGGATGTTCCTTAAAAAAAACTAAAAATAGACTGACTATATGATCCTGCAATCCCACTCCTGGGCATATACCCAGAGAAAACTATAACTTGAAGATACATGCGCCTCAATGTTCATAGCAGCACTATTCACAATAGTCAAGACATGGAAGTAACATTAGTGTCCATCCGCAGAGGAATGGATAAAGAAGAGGTGGTCCAGATACACAGTGGTGTATTACTCAGCCATAAAAAAGAACGAAATAATGCCATTTGCAGCAACATGAATGGACTTAGAGACTGTCATCCTGAATGAAATAAGTCAGACAGAGATAGACAAATATCATATGATATCACTTATATGTGGAATCTAAAAAAGGCGGCTATGAATGAACTTACCCAAAACAAAAATAGAGGCACAGATGTAGAAACTTATGGTTACCAGGGAGTCAGAAGGGGGAGAGATAAATCGGGAGATTGGGAGTGCATATACACACTACTATGCAAATGGCTCCAACACTTTGGCCACCTGATGTGAAGAGCCAACTCACTGGGAAAGACCCTGATGCTGGAGAAGATTGAAGGCAGAGGAGGAGGGGACGACAGGGGACGAGATGGTTGAATGGCATCCCTGACTCAATGGACATGAGTTTGAGCAAGCTCCCGAGATGGTGAAGGGCAGGCAAACATGGTGTGCTGCAGTCCACAGGGTCGCAGAGTCAGATATGACTTAGTGGCTGAATGACAGCAACGAATGGAGGTAACTCATAAGCCTGGCGAGCTATAGTCCATGGTCTCACAAAAAGTTGGACATGACTGAGCGGCTAAGAAACACGTACACAATAAGAACCTACGCTATAGCACAGGGAACTCTATTCAGTAACTCTGTAATGGCCACATGGGGAAAGAAGCTAAACATGAGTGGATATATGTGTATGCATAACTGATTCACTTTGCTGTATACCTGAAACTAACACAACATTTCACATCAACTATACCCCAGTAAAGAAATTCTCAGAGAAGTTCCACCATTTTCTGGGTGGAGCCATGGATTAGGAGACCCCCTTCCTCCCTTTTGAGCTCTTCACCTGTGACTGGACAGAGCCCCCACTCTTCTGTTGCAGGGGCTGTGATGGGGCCTTTGTGAGGCTCAAAGTCCCATCCTGGAGGATCCTGATCTTCTCACTACTAGTTGCCACCAAACCTCAAACCAAACAAAACCCTGGTGTTTTTCTGGAGAGAATGACCAGAGCAAGCTTCTAACAGGCAGTTTACCCACTTAGAATGCATACCTTCTCCACTGATAGTCTGTCCATCCAGATTTTCCTCTTGTGGCTCTCTTGTCCCCTCCTCCTCAGGCCTCACAGCGGGGTCTTTGTCCCCTGCCCCCTTACTGCCTTCCTCCAGCTTCATGGCCTTCCGCCCGCCATGTTCCAAAGAAGCCTTTATTTCCCCCTCCAGCCCCGCCTCCCTGCTCTGCTCCAAGCTCACCTGTCCCATTGCCCATTAAGGGGCCTCGGAATGCCCCCAACTCACGTGACCCAGCCTTCTGGCTGCACTCCCCACACCTGGGCCACCCCGGCTTCACCTGATGACAAACGGCACCACTTCCCACAGTGGCCCCAGTTAAAGTCTCCTCTCTGTCTCTCCCTCCAATCTACCCGTCGCCAAGTTCCATCAATTTTCCATCCCCAAGTAAGCCTGCCCCCATCCCAACTTGGCCCCACACTCTGGAGACCACCCGGTTGGAGCCCCACCCCCTGCCACACGGACCGTCCACCTGCACCTCCCCGCTTCCTCCCTCCTCTCCTCCCCATCCCTCTTCTGACACTAGCCAGTGGACCTTAGGATTTCGGGCCGGCTCCCTGGCCCAAGAATGAACCCCACCCTCCTGACTTGGTCCCAGGGACCTGCTGTCTGTTTTCCTCTCCAGTCATTTGTGCTCCCCTGGGTTCCCCTGCCCCTGCTGCCTTCATTCTCTCCTGAGCTGTTCTCTCTGACTGATGTGCTCCTCGCCACCCTAGTCTCAATGCCACCTCCTCTTGAACACTGTATTCAGAGACACCTCCAGCCACGCGTGGTGCCTCCCGACTCCCGCCTAGGGCCCTACTGCCATCGCAGACTTTGTTTTCCTTACTGTGGCACCCACCCCGGTTCACATTTCTGAGCAGTCAACAGCTGGGTTTGGCCCGTTTTCCCAAGCGAGAACTCTGGTGGCCGGGCTCCGTCCTGTTCAGGGCGGGCTCCCAGAGTCCAGAGGGAGGCGCTGTCCACCTGCTGAGTGCGGAGGGTAGGGGCTGCTCAGCTGCCACCAAAGCCCAGGCCCTGCTGGGGGAGGGGTGGTGCGGGGCAGCTCCCTTCGCCTGGTCTCCCTTCAGCTAGTCCTCAACCCAGCTCCTCCTCAAGTTTTACTGGAAATGAGAGGTTTGGACTTGGTACGGGCCTGGTTCCAGGCTGTGGGCTGGGCCTGCCGGCCAGAGAACTGTGGGCTAGAGCTGGTGGAAGAGGGTCTCCTGGGGCCGAGTTAGGGCTTGTCCCCTAAAGCATCTTTCCTAGTTGGAGTGTTTCACCTGAGCTGGGGGGATACATGGAAGCTGGCCCAGGAGGGGTTGTGAGAATGTTCTGCAGAAAGATGCGGGGCTAAAGTGAAATCAGCTCCTTAGCTGCAGGACTTGTCAGAACCTTGGGGATACTCTGCTTGGGAGGATCTCTGGGTGGGCCTTGTGCAGGTAGGATTTCCAAGCTTATTTGACCATGAACCTGACCACCTCTTGGGACCCAAGTGTTTCCTGGAACACAGTTTGGGAACCACTGATAGAGTTCAAAGTCAAGGGAAACCACCATTAGCAGTTGCTGAAAGGTGGGGCCCTCTGTAGTTTCTGGGTCCCTTTCCCCTGGGGCCCATCCCTGGCCTGGCCTGAGGCTCACCAGGCATTTGAGCTGCATACAGGTGACCACCAGGTACACTGTCCCCACAGCCCTCCCCTCTCCAGAATGCCCCTTTCCTGGCATCTATGACCACAGCCGTCTTTCCTGACCTGGGTACCCCAGGCTGCTGAGGTACCCATGGGCAGACATGGGACTGGGGTGGATTCCCTGCTCTCAGGCTGAGCAGGTGGGGAAGAGGCAGGCAGGAGAAGGGCATTGGACTGGTAGGGGGAAGTAGATTTAATTTTAATTACAGGTGATGGGGATTTCAGGAGGGGAGACTGCTGTGAAAAAGAAAGCACCCTCCATTCTGCTCTTCCACGAGGATTGATGCTCTAGCTGGGTGTTAGTGGCTGGGGCAGCAGTGGACGGGGCAGTCGGGATGCCAAGGGCAGCATCAATGATCTGAGTTAATTTGCAACAGCTCTTGCTGCAAACAGGACAGATCCCTAGACCCTGGTGGCCAGGGCGAGCTGGGTGCTGCAGCCCAAGAGAGCATCGGGTGGGGAACGGCTGCCAGGTATTTCTCTGCTCGCTCCCACAGGTCCTTTTAGTACAGCCCCAAGGGAGAACTGAACTCAGTCCCTCGCATCATGGCAGAATGCGGGCCTGGAGGGCTGGACCTCAGGCCAGGGCCGAAGCTGGAAGGGGAGGCGGAGGCAGGGTGGAAGAAGGAGAGCGGAAAGGAAATAGACCAAGGTGCTCAACAGAGATGTGAGAAGCCAGGAGGTGGCAGCCAGGGGGAATGCAGGCCTGGAGGGCTGGACCTCATGGGTCAGGAAGAAGAGGTGAAGGCAGAGTGGGAGGAGAGAGAAAAGGAAATAGACCAAGGTGCTCAACAGAGATGTGAGAAGCAAGGGTAGTGGCAGCCAGTGGGTGAAGGTGGCGCAAAGACTGGGGGTTGGGGATGCCAAGCTCGTCCCTGGAGAGCTCTGACTTCCAACCTTGAGGCGATGCCCATGGCTCCTGGGACTTCTGGCTCCAATTGCTGAGGGCTAGGGTGCAGAAGCATGCGTACATGGCAAACACTTGATCCGGCTGAGTCCTCACGCCTGCTCCTTAGGCTGGAGGAGATGAGTGTGCATGTGGTCTTAACCTTGTTGGCAGAGAGGCGAGGCAGGTAAGGGGCTCAGGAGGGGCCTGACCCACAGCTGATTAGAATGGGCATTCCTGATCTGTTACTGGTTTGAGAAGCAGGTGGGGACGCTTTCCCGTTTGCAGAGGGAAACGGAGCCCTGTGCCTCCTATAGGTCAGAGCCGCTCCAGGATTTGTAGTGCAGGCCCTGGAATTGGCGGAAAGCAGCGCGATCTCACCACAGACCCAAGTGGCCCGGAGCGAGAACCTTGGGGAGCACATATCCTCCTGGCCTCAGCCGGCGGTGGCCTAGGCGCCTGGATGCCAGGAGTCCTGCAGCCACAGCCCCGGCTCCTAGGCTCCGGCCAGGAAGCGGGAGGCAGTTCCCCTTTCTGTGGAGTTAGCGGGATGGTGGTGCAAGAGTGGTTAAAAATGCAAAAAGCTGTTGGTTTTGATAAAGAAAAATGCAGCTGCAACATCTGTTTGACTCTTGTTTGCAGCTTCATCAACGCTAAGTGTTCAATAAATCAGGGTGGCATGGCGCTCCGTTTCTTCAGTGGCTCGGTCATTAATCTCGTGCCAGTTCTCATGAAAAATGAAGGAGAGAGGCCGTGTGATGGTGAAAATGTATACATTACCCAGAAAGTCATAATAGCATGTAATAGTGGCCACAACCTCCCCACTAGGGCTGGGGGGAGGGGAGGGGCCGGGACTGAGCGCCACTGGCCTGGGAGGAGGCAGGAGGCAGAGAGCAAGTCTGCAGTGTTCGCGAGTCCATTCTGTGGTTGCATTTGTCGTCCGAGCAGATTCTGAGAGCCCTCTGATCATCAGAGGCAGAGACTTCCCCATACCTGGGTGCTTTATGAACGAGGCTAGGCGCCCATAAAACAGGAGTGCAAAGCCGGCAGAAAGAAGGGCAGGATTTATTAGAGAAGGAATAAATGATGATACCAGGCAGCTCAGGGCCAGGGGTGTCACCACACTGCAAAGCAGAGAGAAATCCTCTCACATGGGCTCCAGCTGCTCTGGGCGGCCTGGCACCTGTCCGCTGCCCTGGATAAACGTATGGGGTGGGACCACTGTCCTCCTTAGGGCTCCAGGGGTCTGCCAGCCCCTGCAGCCCGCCAGGCCCTCCTCGTTGTCTTTTCCCTACCTAGGGAAACCCAGGTGTTCCCATGACTGAGTCCACATTTTACCATTATCTCTGGAGGTGTGTTGGGTGCTTCTGGGGGGGGGGCCAGGACCATGCCTGTACCCCCAGAATGCACCTCCCGATGGGCGCCTCTATTTGCAAAGATTGCTCTCTGAGCGTCAGTGATGTGTGGGCCCCACCTTTAAGCCCTATGAAGGTCTCGTTATTCACTGCCTTCAACAACCCACAGAAGCAGGTGCCATTGTTATGTGTTTGAGGGCTGCAGACTCTCATGCTCAGGACTCCATGATTCAACCCAGCTCTGAGCTCCATGCCAGTATCACCTCCCCTCCACGGGGGCCCTGGGGCTCCAAGGGAGCTCGCCGGACAGCAGGTGGAGGGCTGCGGACCTAGCCTCAATGTCCTGAGCAGCCACAATGATGATAGTGCTGTACCAGAGCATGAACAGATCCAGGGAGCCTGGCTGGCTCTGTGGGGCACTGGGAGCTGCTGGAAAGTGACAGGGCGGAGTGGCTGTGGCTCCATGGGGCACGGCCAAGGCGCAGAGTCCCTTTCTCAGTGTCAAAGACCTGTGGTGGTCAGGACACCCTAAGTGGCCAGGCAGGGCTGTAGAGTTTGGGGGGGTTTGGGGACACCTGGAGCTAGCTGAGCACCTGGCAACTGGGGGGAGGGAAGAAGCAGGTCCCCAGAGTTCGGGCCTGTTGAAGAAGCCAGAAGAGAAAGAAAGGAGGCAGAGTAGGATATGAAAGAGGTGCCCCCGGGCGTCCCTAGTAATAGGCAAAATCAGCTGTCAGTTACGGGCTTCCTGGGAGCCAGGTCCACATCCCTGGCTGGGTACCAGATGCCCTGCTTGCAGTCCCAGGGGGCAGGAGACACAGAGAGCCTCCTTGCTCCTCTGCCAGTGCTCAGCAGAGTGGGGACCTGGAGACGCTTGGGGGCCTCACATGGGGCCTCATCTCCTGCTCCAAGCAGGGAAAGAGGCTAGCAGCCTTGGGGGAGCTCCCTCGGCCCCTCCACCAGGCGGCCCTCATTAAGCCCACATGTGCACCAGAGGGAGTTGGGGGCCTGCAGCCCATCCCTGCTTTGGAGGAAGGCTGGGAGACTTAATTAGTTAATGTGGGTAAAGTGGTCTAAAGATGAAAAACCCCGGGTAACTGCTGAGTGCTGTGGCTGCTGCTGCCTCTGTTACATAATTACCAGAATTTTCCAGTCATGGGAATACAGTTAAACAATTTCCACCTGGTGTGGGCTTCCAGGAACCCTGCTGGCTTAGGGGATGGCCAGCTCGGTTCTCTTTCACCCACAGGTGATGTAGGGAAAACACACGAATTGTGGGAAATCACAGCTGGTACTGTCCTGACCACCCAGGGACACTGAAGTGGAGAATGCGTCACTCAGCCTGGGAAGTTAAAGATGCCTGGACTCAATGGATGCTGCTGGTCCAGACTTTCTGAAAGCCTCCAAGCAGGTTCTATCCAAAGGCCCCTGGGAGGTCAAGCCATCCTGGAGGATGCCTCTGGGGAGAAGGTTTAACTGTGCAGGTGGACCTCGAGACCCCACCACACTGTGGGGTGGGATGTGTGGGCACGTTTCTGGATGGACAAATGGAAGCCAGGAGATTCACGCTGGCTCAGGACCAGGCTATGTCTTACTTAAAATCATTATGGTTTGGGGGAAGAAATTCCCAATAATATCTCCCCATTTGAAGATGATGCTAAACTGTCCTGGGTGATGAAGCGCCGCGTCATTTGTGATCAGTTGTGAGAGGACTTGTTTAGTGGGTGCAAAGTGACAGATGGCACTTGGTGTACAGGAAGCGCAGGGCCCTGGAAGCTGTTCGAAACTAGTTTTTAATTAAAGAGATACTTTTTGTGCCATTGGGCTTCCTGGGTGGCACTAGTGGTAAAGAACCTGCCTACCAATGCAGGAGACGTAAGAGATTCTGGTTTGAACCCTGGGTTGGGAAGATCCCCTGGAGAAGGGAATGGCAACCCACTCCAGTATTCTTGCCTGGAGAATCCACGGACAGACGAATCTGGCGGGCTGCAGTCCACTGGGGTTGTAAAGAGTCCGACACAACTGAAGTGACTGAGAATGCATGCATTTGCGCCATTAAACTTTGTCCTGAGGGTAGAAGGTGGGGGCACCTTGAGGATGGGTTAATCCAGTCTGGGCTCTGAGCCTGGCACCGCCCCATTCACCAAGGCCAAGGCCCTGACGGGCTGGCTCTTGCTGGGTCAGCATGGACCCTGCCTGGCACCCGCTCCTCCACACTTGGTCATGGGCAGGTTTGATGGGCTGTACCTCTGCTCACCACTATCCCCAAGCCAGGAGGAAAAACCAATGTCATGGTGGGAAGGCTACAGGGAGTCACAAAGAGGGGAGGGCCTGGGAGTCAGAAAAGAGGGTTCAGGACTTCCCTAGTGGTCCAGTGGTTAAGGCCTGCCAATGCATGGGACACGGGTTCAATCCCTGGTCCCGGAAGATTCCACATGCCTTGGAGCAACTAAGCCCATGGGCCACGACTACTGGGCCTGTGCTCCTGAGCCTGTGCTCCACAACAAGAGAAGCCACTGCAATGAGAGCCCTGCTCACTACAGCCAGAGAAGCCCTCATGCAGCAACAAAGACCCAGTGCAGCCATAAATAAATAAGTAAAATTTTTATAAAAGGATGCTAGGAAGAACTAAATTAAAGAAAAAAAAAAAAAAAGAATAACACAAATTGCCTGTGGAGGCTGGTGGGCCTGTCCACTCAGGAAGACGCCTGGGGTTTCTAGAAGTCAGTGTCCAGAGTCGTGGCTGGGACCAGGAAGGACCAAGCCCGGAGCTCCTGGCACGAGGGCTCGTCATCACAGACCTTGACCTGGGGCAGTGAGTGCAGGGGCGAGGGGAGGCTCCCTGGTGGAGGCGTGGGTGGCCATGCTGAAAACAAGATAAGGATTTTTCTGGCCAGAAAGACAAAATGCTGAGAGGAAATGTGACTCAAGTCTCAGAAAAAGGAGAATAAGGTGAAGGCATGTTTTTCCTCTCCAGATTCCCAAATACTAAGACTATGGGCAACCCCCTGGAGCTCAGGGAGGCAATTTAAGCACAAATTCTGCACAGCGGGCAGTTAATGTAGGAGACTCATTATCTCCAGGGAGACATGGGCTGAAATAATATGAAATAGATTTTTTTTTAAAAATGGGCGATGTTAGTTCCTGGATGGCTGATCCGTAAGGTGTTACAGAAGGAGGGCAGGAGATTGGGGGTCATCTCTCTCTTGGAGGTACCAAGATGCTCGATGTCTCCCACCCCCTACCCCGCCACCTCAGGAGGGACGGACCCAAGCTGGAAGTGTCAGCTGGGGTGTTTACTGCCTGCTGTTTCCTGCCTGCCAGGCACTGGACCGGACATCAGGGTCCGGCAGAGCCTGAGTGTGGATGAGATTCCATTTCTGTCTCCTGTTTGTCATCTGATCTCACCTTGAATTCATTTTTGAGTTATTAGAAATCACTGCAAGGCTTGCTGCAACCAGCCCCAGGATAAGAAGCCCTGGCCCTTTCACTGGGACGTGGAGCTTGAGGGATGGGATTGAGCTCAGGGTGGGCAGCCCTGGCCCAGCAGGTGGAGGGTGGGGCGGCTAGGCATGGGGCGATCAACTGTCAGCAGGCTGCACCCCCTGCTCCTCTGACCTCCTCTCTTCTCCCAGGATCCAAATCCATGGGCCACATGAACCCACCCCTCCCCACCAGCTTCAGAGAAACTCTGCCTATGTCTCAGACTCACTGTGACCGCCTGGGAGGCTGGAAGCCAAGCCCACTGCTGTCCCCTCCCTGACCCTCCCGCTCTAAGGATGGCGCATTAGCTGTGCTCCTGGGGCTGATGTGTGTGCTCAGAATCCTGCCCCATTAGGCAGAGAGTCAACCTCATTAGGGGGCTTCCCAGGTGGCTCAGTGGTAAAGAATCTGCCTGCCAATACAGGAGACCTGAGTTTGGTCCCTGGGTTGGGAAGATCCCCTGGAGAAGGAAATGGTGACCTACTCCAGTATTCTTGGAAAATTCCATGGACAGAGGAGCCTGTTGGGCTACAGTCCATAGGATCACAAAGAGTGAGACATGACTGAGCACATTTCCAATCCATCAGATGACAATGACCTCAAACAGTCATCCAGGAGTCTCCAGAGTGACTGACACGCTCTAGAGCCTTTCTTGTCCACTGGCTCCTCACACCAGCTCTGGAGGAAGCTGAGCATTGCCACCAGACCCATCAGTCACATGAGCCCCCTCTGACTGAGGTGACCTGCCATTAGGCTAATGGGAGTCAGAGCCGGACATGACTCTGGTACATTTGGTGTCCTCATGGTAAGAGTATCCAAGTGTTCTTTAGGGAACCACCCATCACTTCCCAACTGAGTCCAGGGTTGGAGCATGTGATTCAGGCTGTGCAATCAGAGCCCTGTGTTCTCTGGGCTGCAGTGATTGCCCATGAGTCCCAACCAGAGGCAATCAGAGATAATCCCTGGACTTGGGAGGAGTCCCTGGGTCAGGGATGGGGGGAGATGATGCTCTTTCCCACCAGACATGAGCTGGGATGAGAAAGCCTAGAGCTCCTGGAAGCCACCTCTTGCCAATACATAGAGTCCAAGAGGAAGACAAATAGAAGAGACAGAGCCAAAGGAAGGGGACCATAAGTCTCCATGCCAGTGACTGCGTTCCTGGACCCAAATGTGCCTGAAGCCAGCCCACCTCCAGACTGTTCAGGAACTTGAGTGCCCAAGTCTCCTCTCGTCTGGAGCCAGTTCAAGCTGAATTTTTCTGTTGCATCAACCAAGAGCCCTAACTCCAAAACAGACCATATGTCTTCCTTTTACTAAGTCTGTCCTCTGGTTACCACAACAACCACCATCACCATGGTTACCAAGAGCTACCAATTATTCAGCACCTGTATGTTCCAGTGTTGGGTGCTACGTGGTTCACAGCTCTTAGTACATTGAACCCTCAGGAGGTAGGACTGGGTACATCATTTGTACTTTACACACGAGGAATATGAAGGAATAACTGAGTAGCCTACCACCCCCTACTCCTACCAGGTCTGTCTGATGCTAAAAGTGATGGTGAGTCAGCGTGGTCCAGAAGTGTGCTCTGGAGATCACTGCCTGGGTTTGAGTCTGGGTTCTGCTGCTTCCCTGACATGAGCCTTAGGCAAACACATCTCAGTGCCTCAGTTTTCTCACCTACAAAAATAATAATACTTACTCCACCAAGTTGTTGTGACAGCTAAATGAGATAAGGCATTTTAACAGTGGCTGACACATGGTAAACCTTCAAAATTGCCAAGTATTCTCACAACTGACTCCCTGAACCTGTGTGACTTTGTCTCACAATATTGCTACAGATAATGTCTCCCTAAGATCTTTTGAGGACTTATATATGGAACAAAACCAAATTGATCAAGACACTGCTTATTTGGGAAGTATAATTCTTAGGCAGGAACCCATCTAGGCAAAGTCAAGATATTCTCTTCAAATACTGAAGAAGCATCTTTGTCCCCAGTGGATGCTCAAACCATTGAAGGGTCTAAATGAGCTAAAACTGGTCATTCTTGTCCAGACAACAGGATCACTGAGACAATTCTTGGCTGTCTTCCAAGTGCTGGAGAGAAACAAAACACATTTCTTAAAAACAATTTTGTAATTTAAGTGTCCATGAATTTAAAGAGATATCCACCCCACCCTTATCCAGCCATATCTTAGTGTGTGGGATTCTCCTGGGCCTCTAGAGTTATTTCTGGTCCTCAGCCAGATGATACAGGTGTCAGACGACTGGCAGGTCCTTGAGAAACCCAGGTCTTTCAGTCTCTTCCCTAACGATCCCCAGTTACCTCCTCATCTGGTTATGGTTCAATCACTTAGTAATTTCCAACTCTTTGCGACGACATGGACTGAAGCATGCCAGGCTTCCTGGTCCTTCACTATCTCAATGTCCGTTGAGTCAGTGATGCCATCCAACAATCTCATCCTCTGTTACCCCTTCTCCTCCTGCCCTCAATCTTTCCCAACATCAGGGTCTTTTCCAGCGAGTCGGCTCTTTGCATCAGGTGGCCAAAGTGTTGGAGTTTCAGTTTCAGCATCAGTCCTTCCAAACAATATTCAGGGTTGATTTCCTTTAGGATGGACTGGTTTGGTCTCCTTGCAGTCCATGGGACTCTTAAGAATCTTCTCCTATGCCACAGTTTGAAAGCATTAATTCTTCATCAAGACATCTGGATGCTTTACATATTTTAATTTGTGCAGGATAGATCTTCAAGGATCCTGTAAATCACAGGATTTGAACTGAACTTGTATGCATATTCCTCTTAGAGCAGAGGATGACACAGGTGAGAGGAAACTTGGGGATCATCCAGGCCAACTGGTCTACCCCTTTCCGCTTCCAGTTGAGAAAACTGAGCTAAGAGAGGCTATGGCTTGTCTAGTATCTCCCAGTGAGGATAGGCCCCCTCCAGCACCTCTGCTGGCATCCTGCTCTGCCCCTTCCTGTGGGCTTTAGAACCCTCTGACGCCAACAGTCATACCATCCTTGCTTCACAGAGAGGATGTGCAGAAGGCCAGAGCTGACCTGTTCAGCCACATGGCACTCGCAATGAGGCTGGCTTCCTGGCCACTGCCCTCCTCTGCAACTTTGACTGTGAACAGCTCCAGAGATCCTCAGTGGCTGGAATGGGGTCCTGTGCTTATTCCTGAGAGCTTGTGCTTTTTGTTCACCATCTTCCTGGTGGGAAAGGTGCTCCAAGCAGGAAAGTCTGGGAGGCTGAGACCTGGGCCACCCTCCCCCTATTCTGAGGGTGCATCTCAGGAGCCCCTCCACTAAATCCTGTGTGTGTGCCTGTGCTGTCACTTCCATTGTGTCCGATTCTTTGTGACCCTATGGACTGAAGCCCACCAGGCTCCCTTGTCCATAGGATTCTCCAGGCAAGAATACTGGAGTGAGGTGCCACGCCCTCCTCCAGGGGCTCTTCCCAATCAAGGAATCAAACCTGTGTCTCTTGCGTCTTCTGCATGGCAGGCAGATTCTTTACTGCTGAGCCACTGGGGAAAGCCCCCCACTAAAGCCTACTAAAGGCATAAACCCCAGGGCTCTCCCTTGACTGGCAAATAGGCCGGCTGCGGAGGCAGCAGAGGATGACTTGTGCCTGGCCCACAGAGCATCTGTAGGTCTTTTACACTCTGGCAACTGTAATGGTGAGATTCCAGCAATTGTCTTAGAAGGAATCATGATTAAATTGAGCTGTATGTTTTTTTAATGTGTTCCCCAGTTTCTCCTTAATACTTTGGTAGGACAAGATAAAGTGTAATCACTGAAGTAATTGTGGCACTCACAGTTTATGCCTTGAAAGAGTGACTGGGGGTTAACTGAGCCATGGCGGGGCGAGGCTTGGATTTGAAATTTCAGTTTTTCTTTGTGTTATTTTCTTTGGAAATCCCTCTTTATCTCCTTTCTTTCTCCACTGGCTCCTGGAGCTTGCTGATATAACCTGTAAGCCTCCCTGGGTAATAATGGGGCCTGCCTTACAAATGACACAGGCAAACTGGGGGCCGCCCCTCTGCAGAGCTGCTGTGGCGGGGCCCTCCTTCCCCAGAGCCCATGCCCTTGAGGGCAATGCCAACTGTCCCCTAAACCGGCAGGGCTCAACATCCTGGGTCCCAACACCAATCAGACATGACCACTGAGTCCTGAAACCACCAACTTCAGCCAAGAGGCTGGGCTGCCCAATGCTGGCCCCCAGGGACAGCTCACCAACTCTGACAACTCCTGGAACCATCCCGCATCCTGGCAAATGTCACAGGTGCCCCTGGGGCAAAGGGCTGTGGCCCACAAGGGCCTGAGGACCACATCCCTCTCCAGGTGGCCTCCCCTAGCTTCCTCTGGGGTCTCCAGGCATCTGCCAGTGGAAGCAGAACTGAGCCAAGGGGCTAGGGAGCATCAGAATGATGGTGGGGCACCATGGTTCCCTGGTGCCCAAGTCTTCAGGGCCGTGACACCAGCAGAGCAGAAGGAGGGTGGAAACTTGGGACAGGCGAGGTCCTTTTCTCTGTCCCTGAGGCCACTGCCCCAGTTTGGTCCTCACAGCTTTAGTCATGCAACCTGGTACAGCCCTCCTGTGGGTCTCCCTGCCTGAAGGCCAGCCCCTCTCATTTGCCTCCTGGAGCCCTCTCCCCTCATCCCAGTTCTGGCGGTGAGTCCACTGGCTGCTAAGCTTCCCTGGTGCCTCATTTCCTATGAATGCAGCTCACTCCTGCACGATGGGCCAGGTCTGCCTTTCATCTACGCCCCCTTGAGTACCGCCCTCAGATCCCCAGCTCAGTCCTCAGGACCACTCAGCCTGCTCCGCCCACCTGCTCTGCCTACCCTGTTCCAGGGCCTGGAACCTTACACCCAACTTGGCCACATCCCCGTTCCACCTGCTTGTCGAGACCCTGCTCAGATGCCACCTTGTCGTTGAAGCTTCCCTTTATCCTCCCAACTAAAAACATCTGCATTCTCCTTGGACGCCCAGATCAGCCCTCGGGGCCTCCTGCAGTGGCCTCTCCAGTCCTCTTCCTCACACTGATTGGGCACCGAGTCCACGTCCCTCTCCAGACACCAGGCTTACCTGCAGCAACATGGTGGGCTTGGAGGGTATTGTTCTCAGTGAAATGTCAGACAGAGGAAGACAAATACTTTGTGCTATCACTCAGTGTAGAATCTAAAAATACTCAACCAACTAGTGACTGTAACAGAAGAGATACAGACTCACAGATAAAGAGAACACACCAGTGGATACCATGGATGGGGGAGAGGGGAAGATTGGGGAGGGGGCTAAGTGGTACAAGCTGCTACATGTAAATAAATGAGCTACGGGGATATATCACACAGCACAGGAAACATGACTATAAATGAAGTACAATCTTTAAAAACTGTGAGTCACTATATTGTACACCGGGAACTTATATAATGTTGTACATCAACTATACTACAGTTTAAAAAATAAACAAACACCAGGCTTCCTGAGAGCAAAGTCTATGACAGAAGGAAATCCATTCCTTGGTAGGTGCCCAGCAAGTGATGGCTGAATCAGAGGCTGGGTGACCTCTTCTGCCCTGGAGGTGTGGTGAAGGGGGTGCCCAGCCCGGACTGGCACAGGCAGGGATGCTGTGCCTTTGGAGGAGTGTCAGCCAGTGGGTCACACACACTACACACAAATAGACACACCCCAACACACACACACACACACACACACACCCCTCCCATCCACACACACCACCCATCCAAACACACTACACACATGTATACACATATCACACACACACATGCACATATATATGCCACACACCACA
This sequence comes from Aepyceros melampus, assembly GCA_006408695.1. Lineage (NCBI taxonomy): Eukaryota > Metazoa > Chordata > Mammalia > Artiodactyla > Bovidae > Aepyceros > Aepyceros melampus. The sequence goes on from SJXQ01012641.1 coordinate 982,935, forward strand.
CACACCACACCCATACACACACCTGTCATCCACACACACCACACACATATATACACATACACACACATATGCCACACACCACACACATACCACCCACATTCATATAGCCCCCATCCACACACATCACACACATATATACACACAGCACACACATACACATCACATGCCACACCACACACACACCTCATATATACACACCCCTCCCATCCACACACACCACCCATCCAAACACACTACACACATGTATACACATATCACACACACAATGCACATATATATGCCACACACCACACACACCACACCCATACACACACCTGTCATCTACACACATCACACACATATATACACATACACACACACACACACACACATGCCACACACCAACACATACTACCCACATTCATATAGCCCCCATCCACACATATCACACACAAATATACACATATCACACACCACACAAACACCACACACATACCACACACACAGCACATACACACCACACACATACCACACACACATACATACACCTGCCATTCACACACACCACACACATATACACATATCACACACACATGCCACACACCACACACATACCACACATACACACACCACCCATCCACACACACCACACACACATATACACATATCACACACATACCCATGCCACATACCACACACACACCCATACATACACACACCTCCCACCACAAACATGTATGTACTTATCACACACACACATACATACACACATCACACACATACACATCACATGCCACCCCCCCACACACCCCATACATACACACACCTCCCACCACAAACATGTATGTACTTATCACACACACATACATACACACATCCCACACATACACATCACATGCCACCCCACACACACACCCCATACATACACACACCTCCCACCACAAACATGTATGTACTTATCACACACACATATATACACACATCACACACATACACATCACATGCCACCCCACACACACACCCCATACATACACACACCTCCCACCACAAACATGTATGTACTTATCACACACACATATATACACACATCACACACATACACATCACATGCCACCCCACACACACACCCCATACATACACACACCTCCCACCACAAACATGTATGTACTTATCACACACACATATATACACACATCACACACATACACATCACATGCCACCCCACACACACACCCCATACATACACACACCTCCCACCACAAACATGTATGTACTTATCACACACACATATATACACACATCACACACATACACATCACATGCCACCCCACCCACACACCCCATACATACACACACCTCCCACCACAAACATGTATGTACTTATCACACACACATATATACACACATCACACACATACACATCACAGCCACCCCACACACACACCCCATACATACACACACCTCCCACCACAAACATGTATGTACTTATCACACACACATATATACACACATCACACACATACACATCACATGCCACCCCACCCACACACCCCATACATACACACACCTCCCACCACAAACATGTATATACTTATCACACACACATATGCCACACACCAAACAAACACATGCCACACACACACACACCACACACACACACACCACACACACACACACACACACCCCTCAGATGTGAGGCTCACAGCTCTCCTTGTTTGTTTTCAGGACTCATGGCTGCTTGAAGCTGAAAAGACAGACGCTGGGCCAAGGGCCTTGGCGCCAGCCCAGGGTAACTGGGACACCCGTGTTTGCAGAGAAAGCGTTTGTGAAGTGTGAAGAAATCAGAGCAGCGCTGTTCAAAAACTGTTTAAATTTCGCTCAAAATGTTCTATTTTGTGTAAGGAGAGAGTCCCTTTAGAAAAACACTTGCTAGCATTTGCGAACTGATGTTGCCATGGAGCCATTAACAGGAGCTTGCTACCAGGCATGGTAGTTAGTTCTGTGTGTGCTAAGTCGCTTCAGCTGTGCCTAACTCTGTGACCCCAAGGATCATATCCCACCAGGCCCCTCTGTCCATGGGGATTCTCCAGGCAAGAGTACTTAAGGGGGTTGCCCTGCCTTCCTCCAGGGGATCTTCCTGACCCAGGGACTGAACCCACATCTCTTACATCTCCTGTATTGGCAGGCAGATTCTTTACCACTAGTGCCTCCTGTGAAGTTAATTCTGTGGTTGTAGGTGAACTGAGCCCACAGCTCCTTTTGGGGAAAGCTGATGAGAAGGGGAAGCAAAAAGGCAAAAGTTGAAATAGTACCTCTTGTGATGGAGGATTTTCAATTCACTAGAGCAAGGTGTCTTTTTTTTTTTTTTTTTTTTTTAGCATTTTCTTTATGCTCCCTTGCTGCATAGGAGAAAGGATGCAAAGCTTTCTCTCCAGTTATCTTGAGATGGGGGTCCTGCTCCCCCACCCCTCAGTGGGTGCTCCAGGGGAGGACTCCTCGCCCCTTAGAGGGACAGTTGCCTCCTCTACAGAGTGAAGAAGAATGCAGTGCTCACTCCAAAAGGTGCTCATTTGTTCATTCATTCATTCAAAACACATCACACACATGTACTTAACGAGAGCTATGATGTACCAGGGCTGGTCCAGGTTTGGAGTCCGTGGTAAACAAGTCTAAGTGCCTTGCTCTTAAAAATCTTGGGAAAGACAAACTAGAAATACTTTAAGGGGTGCTGGGACTTACCTGGTGGTCTGGAGGTTAAGAATCCGCCTTCCAATGCAGGAGACACGGGTTCAGTCCCTCATTAGGGAACTAAGATCCCACATGCTGTGAGTCAACTAAGCCCATGGGCCACAACTAGAGAGACCTCATTTCACAACTATAGGAAACCCACAAAGACCCAGTGTAGCTAAAAAATAATATAGAAAAAAAAAAGGGTGCTTTGAATACTGCCAGATGCTATGCTATTAGGGGCTTCCCTGATATCTCAGTTGGTAAAGAATCCACCTGCAACGAAGGACAACCTAGTTCAATTCCTGGGTTGGGAAGATCTGCTGGAGAAGGGATGGGCTACCCACTCCAGTATTCTTGGGCTCCCTTGTGGCTCAGCTGGTAAAGAATCTGCCTGCAATGCAGGAGACCTGAGTTTGATCCTTGGGTTGGGAAGATCCCCTGGAGAAGGGAAAGGCTACCCACTTCAGTATTCTGGCCCGGAGAATTCCATGGATTGTATAGTCCATAGGATCACAAAGAGTTGGACACAACTGAGTGAATTTCATTTTCACTTTCAGGTGCTATGAGCATAAAGAGGCAGTGATGGGTGAAGGTGGGTGAGTGCATTTAACCAAGGAACTGAGGAGGTGACCTTGAGCTGAGTTTGAAATGGTAAGAATCCCGCTATGGGAAAATGTGGGGAAACAGGGGTTCAGCCCACTGAAGTGTGAAAGGAAGAGCCTGGGGCAGGTCAGGGACATCAGGAAAAAAGGCTTTGAAAAGATGAGATGGAAGTTCAGCCTGAAGGCTGAGCTTTGGGGCTGGTGAGGGCTGCCTTCCATGATGGGACTCTGCATCTACCCCATGTCCAGCTGCTGCCTGGCCCCGAGCCGGGCTGGGTTAGTCCTAGTGCTGGCGTTAGTGTCAGCCGCTAAGTCGTGTCTGACTCTTTGCGACCCCCTGGACTGTAGACTGTCAGGGTCCTCTGTCCATGATATTTTCCAGGCAAGAATACTGGAGTGGGTTGCCATTCCCTTCTCCAGGAGATCTTACCAAGCCAGGGATTGAACCAGGGTCTTCTGCATTACAGGCAGTTTCTTTACCAGCTGAGCCACCAGGAAAGCCCCCTGGGTTTGGCTGCTGCTGCTGCTGCTGCTGCTGCTAAGTCGCTTCAGTCATGTCTGACTCTGTGCAACCCCATAGACGGTAGCCCACCAGGCTCCCCTGTCCCTGGGATTCTCCAGGCAAGAGCACTGGAGTGGGTTGCCATTTCCTTCTCCAATGCATGAAAGTGAGAAGTGAAAGTGAAGTCACTCAGTCATGTCCGACTCTTAGCGACCCCAAGTATTTGTTAAATAAGCAACACAGACCAGGAACATTGATGTTGAATGAGCTTCCACCTTGAACTTAAGAGTCAGTCTCTCAGTGGAAGGAAAGTCTGAACATTTTGACATCAAATCACCTGGAGAGACTCATATGGGTAGCCAAGATACTGCAGAGACAAAATGTACAATTTTACCCATTACTAAGAAAATCTACCTTGTTCAAGGCTTGTTCTGAAAAACAACAACAACAACAACAATATTTTCTTGGCTATTTGTTGAATGAAGACGTAAAAAAAATGGGTTGTAATTAAGTCAATAGTTTTCAGTATTGGGAGTCCCTTGTTCAGCAAGATCAAACTAGTCAGTCCTAAAGGAAATCAACCCTAAATAGTCATTGGAAGGACTGATGCTGAAGCTGAAGCTCCAACATTTTGGCGACCTGATGTGAACAGCCGACTACTGGAAAAGACCCTGATGCTGGGAAAGATTGAGGGCAGAAGAAGGGGATGACAGAGAATGAGATGGTTGGATGGCATAACCAATTCAATGGACATGAGTTTGAGCAAACTCTGGGAAATGGTGAAGAACAGGGAAGCCTGGCATGCTGCAGTCCATGGGGTTGCAAAGAGTCGGACACGACTTAGCAACTGAACAACAATAGAAACTAACTTTGGAATTAATATCAGAGAGAAAGAGCGCACCAATCTGTTATCTTGCCAACAGCCAGGAGATGGAAAAAACTTGGGCTTGAAACCAGGTTTTGGCTCAAACCCCACCAGGGCCACTGGAAATGCTGTGTGATCTTGGGCAAGTTATTTAACCCCTCTTAGTCTCACATCCCTCACATATAAAACACCTGATAGGGTTACTGTAGGTATCCAAGGAGAAAATAAAAAAGGACCCCCAACACCATTCCCAGCAAGTAGTAACCACACAGTCATTGATTGATGAATCACAAAGAAACCACTCTCTGCCCTTCTGCCCCCTCCACCTCTCGGGCCAGGAACTGAAAGAGCCTGGTCAACTTTATAGTGACTTTGGAGGCAAATAACTCCCTATCTGACAGTCACTTCTGTAAAACCATAGGTTTGATGTGACTCCAATGTCGCATGAGGTCACCCTGCAGAAGAGGCCATGTTTTGTCCTTAGCTGTATTCTCTCTAGAGGCAGAGGGGGTTGGTTGGGAAGCCAAGATGTGGTGGAGTTGAGTTGATGCCTAGAATTTTGCAACAAACCAAGTAAAAAAAATCAAAGTGATCTTCTCAGAAGCAATGGTCCTATCACAGCCAGGTGTTTAGCTGGCATTCCCACCCTGGTCTGGACTGTATGGACTTTCGTCTCCCTTTTCCAGGAAACTTCCAGCAAGGCCAGCACAGCACTGGGCACCCAACCCCACCCCTGATTCCTTGGCCATTTAAATACACTCCCAGTGATGGAGAGGTTTGTGCTGTCACTGCTGGGCAGAGGCAACTGACAGGAATTAATTTCTTAGTTTCTTGTTAACTTTGAGGGGAGTATCTTTGTGAAGCAGTATTGCCAGGACAAGGTGGACCAGGACTTCCAGCAATTTTAATATTGGAGATTGGCACCAAAGCGTGATGTGCAGACTCCTTTGTCACCTTCTCAGGCTGGCACTGGGCTTAGCAAGTGTCTCTGGAGTGAAAATTCCTGGCATCTGAGACTGCAGCACCTGGTGAAAATTCTGCTGATGCTGACAGGTGACAGTGACAAGATATTCCGGCTGCAGCCTGTCATCCTGAAGTGGAAGGGCCCAGGGCTCTCCGGTGCCCACCAGGGGGTCTTCCTAGAGCCCTTGGTTGCTCTTGGACCAGTGGCTGCGCTCCTCGGGGTCTCTTCCCTCTGGCCAGCCCTCTTTTCCTTGCTTGGCCCTCACCCTGCTCTCTCATCCTCCAGCCCCAATCAGGGCTTCACTGCCTTCTGCGGATTTTCACCTTCTCTGCTGGCCCTGTGATGAGATGGAACTTTGACAGGTTCCATTTCTGGCTCTGACCTTTCCCCAGCTCTTCCTCGCTCCTCCCGCTCCACCTTCTCTGGCCCCATTCATCTTGCATCTGTCCTCAGGCTGCCTCTTCTGACCTCCCCACCCTCTCATCTCTCCTTCCCACCTTCTCTTGTCAAGGGACTCTTTGGTTCGGTCTGAACGGTCAGGTTCAATTTCTCAAGCAGAACCTTTGAATCTCCCTGACCAGCCATTGAATGTCTTTGTTCCCTAGCTGAGCATCAGCTGATCTCAGCCCCAGTCAAGGTTTGCCTTGAGGGCCTTGGCTGTAAATCATCTTCTTTACTCAGTCCCAGACCTCTCCTCCTGCCCCTTCTCTCTTCTCTTTTTCCGCCCTCCTTCGAAGCCACAATTGTGGAGTACCTACTATGTGAGTGCTGGAACTGATACAGGAATGCTAAACAGGTGTCTACTCTTCAAATGTTTAAGTCTCCCAGGGAGATCCTCATATGAAACTAAGCTGAGCCAAATATATTCTCTTTTTCCAGAAACCAAAGAAAGCTCTGTGGGAGAAGGGGAAAGAGGGGTGATGGCTAATTCTGTCTTCCAGCTTCCCATTACTTCTAGTTAGGAAGCCATTTTCCTTTCTCCCCTACCCCAGGGAGCAAAGCACCATGGGAATATCCTGGATGCAAGCCAGGCTTAAACACAGTTTCTCAATCTCACAACTATAGACATTTGGGACTGTATGATTCTCTGTTATGGAAAGCTGTCCTGTGCATTGTAAGATATTTAGAAGCCTCTCTGGTCTCTAATACTAAATGCCGGTTGCATCTCAGAATAGTGACAACCAAAAGTGTCTGCAGACATTGCCAAATGGCCCCTGGGGAGCAAAATCAGCCCTGGTTGAGAATCACTGGGCTACACAATGGGCCCAAGTCCAACTCATTCTCCTGGTAACCATGTTGGTCAGCATTCAAGACTCCCAGAGGGATGGGGAAGAGTCAGTCTGTCCTTAACAGTGCTAAGGCTGCTTCTGGTCTGTTCTGGGGATTCATTTTAGTCTTATTTTTGGTTTCTTACATATACATTTCTTTGTGCTCAACATTTAATAGGAGTGTTAGATGGTGGATGCTGAGGGGTTACCTACCAGCATTTATTCTCCACCAAAATCCATCCTCCTCCACATAGCCATGAGTCTAGGGGAGAGGGGTAAGTGGGTGAGAGGTGGGCCCAACTGGCCGTGTGATTTTCTGCCCACCCCCCACATCAGTGGGAATTACTTGGGAATAAGTATATTACTCAGTTCTGGCTAACAAGGCAACAGAAGTGCGAGGGCTTCTAGGAGAGTGTTTCTCACTGGCAGGTGCTGCGGGAGATCCCACCTCCTCTTTCTCCATCATGGCTTGTGTGCAGATGTAAACTTGGGCTTGCTGTAGTCACCTTGCTCCCAGCAGGAGATTGAAGCTACCATTAAAGATGGTTGAGTGAAGGTTTGGAAAGGACCTGGGTCCTTGGTGTCATGGCCAAGGCTCTGAACAGCCTCAGCCTGTCCTCCCTTTGACTTCCTTGTAGGTAGCATCAGATTCTCTATTGACTAAGCCAGTTTGAGCTGGAGTGATGTCCCTGGGGAAGGAATCCCTTGCCATGGCATCATTTGGAAGAGATGGTAGAAGGCTCAGTGGAGGAGAGAAGCTGGATCATGGCTCCCCCCGAAACAACCAGATCTCCAGCCCCACCTCCTCAGGCTTTTGTTGTCATCAGGCAGACTGGGATGCCTGCTTCTTGTGGGGGTCATGCATGGCCTCAGCTTATTTCTCAGCCCCAGCTTCCCCCAAATCTGCAACCACTATTTGCATCAGCTCAAGATGGAAATATCCGAACCAAATTTCGATAAATCCTGATTTCCTTTCCTGATTTCTAATCCAGGGTAGGCAAAGAGAAAAATTGGGAAAAAAAAAAAAAAAACCACCTTTGATGGCTCTAAATTGAAACCCAAATAACATAACAGCTTTCAAACTGGCACTTGCAATTGGGCTGAGCAAACCTAATTCCATATCAAAGGAACAGGGAAGTATTTTAATTATCTCATTCTCATAATGGGAGAGGAAACTGGTTCCACAGGAGGTAAACACCCTAAGCCACAAGGTTTCCCTGTAAATTACAATGCTCAACTTGAGCTGACAAGGAGAGGGGACGCTTCTTCCTGTTTGATGGTGTTCCCTGACGTGTGGCCTTTTACTATAGTCATAAAAAGGCAGTAAATTAGAAAGGCGCTGCAAAATATCATCGGAACCAACTGGGATCAACCATGAGAAGCCAAATTTCCAGTCAAAGCCTTGAAAATGAGGGAAACATGAAAGGCATTCAGCCAGTTCCCAGGGCAGAGTCCCCAGCCATGGAGAAAGTAGGCCAGCACTTCCGAAGGTGCAGAGGTGCAGGTCTGGAGCCGCACACAGAGCAGGAGGAGCGGGGCCCGCAGACGTGGAGGAGAGGGCTGCCCTCTCCTCAGACATTGTCCTCTTGGGGTGGGGTCTGCTCGGGCTGGGTACGGGCTGGAGAAGCAGCTTGGGCCGAGACACTGTCTCTCATTTGCCACTCAGGTAACACTTTGAGTTACTCTGTGCCAGGCACTGTAGGTGTGGAAATAGGAGAGGGAGCCTCTGTCCACAGGGTCCCGAAGCAGGAGACAGATGATGTATCAGCCACGTGGTCTGATGGGATCGAGGTTAGCCGAGACAGCAGTAAGGGATACTAGAGCTGATGGCCGTAGGGGCACAATGCCTGGTTGCTGGGCGAGCACTGCCTTTTGGAAGCAGCCTCAAGTCCACCTGAATAATTCAGGAGCACCTAGTCTATAGTATGGGGTAGGGCTGAGTCCCTGCCTGGCCAATGCTAATAAATGTTTATCTATGCCAGGCATGGGGCTATAGGCTATATAAGGCTTTCTGTCTTGAATCTACACGAGAACCTTATCAAGCCCTGTTATGATGATTGGCTACTCTAAAAGGCTTAGAAAATGGGCTCAAAGAAGTTAGAGAACCTGCTTTTGGTGACAGTTTCATGCTAGAGGTACCAGTCATAGAACCCAGAGCAGTCTAATTTTGCTCTGACTGGTTCGGCTCCCATGCTAAACATGTGAATGGTTGAGACTCTGGACTCTCCACTTGTTGGATTATTTCACAGTCGAGAAGACTTCAGATCTGACAGCAAATCCGTATGAGGAACATAGATCCTGGTCCTCTGGAAACAGTGTCTTGGACACCTTAAATAGTGCTTGTGTGTGTGTGTGTGTGTGCGTGTGTGTGTGTGCGTGTGCATTGACCAACATCTTCAGGGTGAGCCTTACCAGCGGGGCATTCATCCCTTGCCTGTGTGCCCTGGGTACTGGAGTGTCTGATTAGTGGGGGAAGATGCTACCCCAAGATCTGAGTGCTGGTCAGCTTTGAGGCCTTATTTGCTCTGCTGATACGCTAGTCTGAGAACCAGAGGGTAAACTCAGGCCCCTCCAGGAAATTCCCCAAGCTTTTGAAGTTTTCTCCCCTTTCCTTGGTTCCAGAAAGAATTGCCTTGAGCGACTTTAGTTCAAAAAGTGGCTGTTGATAAGCCTAAAGTTTTCTTCCTGCTTCACCTGACTCTGCTTCTACACTTTTGTGCCATCACCTCCTCCCCCATTGGAGATGGAGAGGGTCCTATAGATAAGTCTTACTGATATTTAAAGCCAGGATTGAGAGACCCCTCAGCCAAGAGCGGGCCCTCATGCCCCACGTAACTTGGTCTCCTGGATTCTAGGTCATGGCACCATGACCCAGCAGCCTCCTGGCTGGAGAAGAAGGTCAAGGCCACCAAAACAGCTCATAACTGAGCCCACAGTAGGCTTGGATATCATTCCTGGCCCCTTCTCTTGGCTCCCAACAGCCTCAGTTCCTTGTGGGAAGGGCTGTTTATAAAACAGAAAGAGCAGTTACAGCCACATGTACCTCGAGAGCTCAGTCCTCCATGTCTTAGAGGGGAAATTGCAGCTGACACCTGTGGGATGGCAGGACTTATTTGGGAGACAGATTTATAATAAACAGCCTTATTTTATAGAGCCCCAAATATTTGCACAAAAATGAGCCCACTGTATAACTTGCTCCATTTATCTCCCCGCTGTCACTGGGTATCTCTCTCTATTTTATTACTTTATTTTCCAGTTCCTCCAGCTCTGCACTCACCTCTCTCTTATTCCCACCACAGCTGTCAGTCTGGTGGCTCCATCCTCCTCCCCTTCATGCTTCCCTCTCTGTTAGTATCCCACCTCTACCACTTCAGGGGCCGTGGCCTCTCCCAGACCCCTCCCTTCCTTTAGGAATCTGGGCAGCAACAGCAGTGTGCCCTGGAGAAGGAGCCCTCTCTCAGAAGCCCTTCCATCCCAGTTGGCAGGGAGGCCTTCTTTTTCAGTAACACGGACAGAGCTTCTGGCCACTGTTCTTTTAATAGACATGGCCTTGGCCTGGAGCCTTCAGGAAGCTTCCTTGCCTTATCTCTTAGCATTCCTAACACTATAAAGTAAACCCCAAGTGGTTTCTAATCTCCTACTACCCCAAGACACAGGCTCAATAACAGGGTGAGAAATGTATGAAAAAGAGGACGATTTTAATTTCAAAGTTCTGCTGACATGTGAGTGCTCTAAAGGTTTATATACACAGAACGCCCTGCTTGAAATATCACTTTGAATTCCATCCGTGCCATCGCGCCTCTAATGTGCTTCTGTTTTGGTTTCTCTCGGCAATGGGAGCCTTTGTGTTTTAATAATCGGAGGCACAAGGAAGAGGAAAATTATAGCTGGGGATGCCCAGGCTTGGCTCTTCATCATCCAAGTTAAATTTGGCTGAATTGAGGGAAAACATCCTTTTAAAAGGGTGGTAAATGGGAATAATAATCTCTTACATTTACAAAACACTGGGTATTTTCAAAGCCCTCGTGCATTCATTAACTCATTAAATTTTTTTCCCAGCAAACCTGTTCCAAACATCCCACAAATAGGAGTGGGAGGCTGAGGAGGCTAGCTTGGCAAATGGAGAACTGAGGCTGGGGGTGTGTTAGTGACTAGCTAGAGGTCATTCACAGTGGCCAAACTGGGCAGGTGGACAAGGCCATGAGGTGGCAATGCCAGCCATCCCCTTCAACAGCCACCCACCTCTCTGTGCCTTATCCACTTCCCCGAAGCGATCTTCCATCTCTCCTCCCATCAAACAGTCTCTCCAAACAGAGGTGCCATCCAAACCCCTCACAGGAGTGCCTGCTTTTTTTTAGGAGAATTAAAGTCCAAAGCAGAAGGGGAAAAATCCGTAAAATCAGCAATGAGTCTTTGTCTATTGAGCATTTACTTTGGGCTAAGACGTGTGTTGTGGGCTTCCCAGGTGGTGCTAGTGGTAAAGAACTTGAATGCCAATGCAAGAGATGCAAGAGACTTGGGTTCGATTCCTGCATCAGGAAGACCCCCTGAAGTAGGAAATGGAAACCCACTCCAATATTCTTGCCTGGAGAATCCCATGGACAGAGGAGTCTGGTGGGCTACAGTCCATGGTGTTGCAAAGAGTCGGACACAACTGAGTGGCTGAGCACACACGCGTAAGACATATGCTGTATCCTTGACATGCTATTTCATCCGCCTCCTCAACAATTCTGAGAAGCTACAAAAACTGATGTTCAGAAAATGATAGCTAGCTACTGTTTGGTCACGTCCACACCCAGGTAGCTGACTACAAAGCCCAAGCTCCCCATCTACTTCCTGTCTGTCTCCGAGAGCAGTTTTTAGCATCGACGTGAGAGGGGGTATGAGGTCTGTTTTGCCCATGTGTCCTATGAGTGGCCAACTTCCTTGAGCTGCTCCTGGATGACCAGAGTGCTGTGGTCTCTGACATCCCATGTTCTGAGGCTACCCCTCTACCTGGCATTGCTCAGGATGGGAAGTCAATGGACCACGTCCTGGATGTGGCAATGACATTGTAACATTTCAGAAAATGAGTTGCTGCATGGATGGATGAGTAAGTGAATGAATGAATGAATGAATGAAGAGGGTCTGATCTTTGTAGGTGTGCAGACTGGGGGCCAGGCAGCAGAAAGGCAGTAGCAGCCAGGATGTGTAACACCTGACCTGGCTCAGAGCCCAGATCCTGAATACAAGACCCCCTCACCTGGCCCCTGCAGCATATGTTCCTCCCTCCCTTGCCCAGCAGCATCAAAAGTGCCTGACAACCAAGGGGAAGTGAATGCAGCTACCCTAGTTTTCCCAGGGTTCAAGGTGAGTGAGGAGGGCGGGAGCCTCAGAGTGTCAGGGGGGCCCCATCAGATAAGCCTGATATGACGGCGTTCATGGTCTAGCCAGGGTTGGGAAGGCTGATGGGGGATTGTTCCAGGCTGTCTCGGGGGCTGGTGTCATTTATAGGTTCTGGAAATTTGTTACTGTTGATAACAGTGACGAGCCATAAACATCTCAGAGTGAGGAATGTTAATAACATGGGAGGCATTTTTTAAGTGGTGGCTTTGGGGAGCCTTCGGCCTGTCAGAGCCAAAGGGGCGGCTGTTGTCGCTGTCGTATATCTGGGAAGTTATTCCGGGAAGGTCGTGCAGGGCCTCTGTTGTCATTATGTACAAAATATTTCAATTTTCCAGAATAGAGTCAGTTCTGGATCAATGAATCTTCATCTTTTCTCCTTTTTATGTCTCCCTGTTTGTCTCTGGGGTCTGGTTTTGTGTGAGTAGGAGAAGATGGGGATAAATAGGTGGCTGGGGCTGGAATGAGACACAGAGCTGTGAAGTAGGGGGCACGGCTAGGGATGCAGGATGAGCCCCCAAGGCCCTCTGAGGGGGTGGGGAGAAGCTTGACTGGCTCAGGGCCTGAAAGGATCCCCTCAAACAGCTTGCACCACAACTCATCTGCTCCAGACATACCGCTCCCTGATGCAGCCTGAACCTCCTGGCCTTGTCCTTCTGCTCACAAGGTCATTTCTCCTGCTATCATAGCTTTTCTGCCTGCCCACCCTCTGAGTCCAGCCTGCCCCTGTGGCCTACCACTTTCATCCTATGGAGAGCCAGTGCAGTCGGTGCGATTCACCCAGCACCTAATCATGTGCTTTGCTGTGTCACAACTCCTGTTCCCCACTTGGCAATGGGTCTTAACTCTCATCCTATCTAACTTGTCCTCAATTTGTCATCACCTCCTTGTGGGCAAGGACCATATCACACATGCTTCCGCAGGCTCTGAACGGGATGCTTGCTGTTTCTGCACCTCTGTGCATCCTCTCCTTTGGGTCCTGGTGAACCACTGCCGGTTCTCCAGACCCTGACTCTGGTTTCTTGGCTCCTGTGCTGGTCTGGGTGCTTCGGGGGCAGCCGCACTGGTCATCTTCCAGCTGCACCCACGGCTTAGGACCCTCTTCCCTCCTGGCCTGTCCAGCACAGCACAGCGCTGGGCACACAGCAGGTTTTAACTAAATGAGTGGGTGAAGGACAGGACTTCATCAGGGCATCAGCTAGGATGTGGGGGCTTGGCTCTGCATTCCAGTTCCAAGGGGAAAAGCTAGTTGCATGGCCAGAACCAGAGTTCACACCCAGCCCTGGGTTATCCGTGGGTTAGACACCATTGCTGGATGGCTCCCAGCTCCCTCTCTCTAGGTCCTTTAAGCTGTGGCTCATGGGTCTGGTTGGGCACTGCTGATGCCATGAGGGAGGGACATAAAGATTTCCTAGCTGGGGCCTCCACCTTTAGGAAACGCACTTGGAAGGGACGATAAGACTGGTGTGGTCAACAAAGAACACATGGGTGTTTGGAGGAAAAGAGCAGCCAGGGTGCAAGGGGGTTCTTGGACAGAAAAGGGGGTGTGGGGCTGGGGATCTTTGCTTCCCACATGTCTCTCCCACTGCCTTATACTTCACCTGAGCCTTGTCTTTGAAATGCCTTATTACCTGACAAAGGGCAGTCATAACCCCCATAAGTCCCACCAGGATGGCTCCAGCCCTTTGAGCACTGGCCTGGCTTGCACTCTGGGCTGTAGAAATGTCAGGATGGCCACGCCTGGCCAGCTTCCTTCCAGTCCCCCCCCCCCCCCCCACCCCC